>JASXSY010000210.1:0-281626 GCA_034509805.1 Sipha maydis | reverse complement strand
AAGTGAAATTTTAAAATACGTCCTCAGTCAATGGTAATAACTGGGGTACGGGACTTGTTGCATTTATATACTCTTTAATAACGACTGTAAAATAATCTGAGTAAGATATAAACTTGTTTTAAGACATAGCGGACTGAAATACTAAATTTAAGTTGCATATTTTTGCATATTTTACCGTTATTTAAGCAAAATATAAATTATAGACATATTTTTTCAATTCAATAGTTATTTAGAGCATACTTACTCATTTTTATGTTTTACATGAAGTAAATTCATTCTATACATTTTTTTTTACATATTTATAATACTAAACCTTTTTTCGTCGTATAAGAAGGAGACGATGAAAATTCAGATGGAGCAGGGATGGCCAATTTGCAGCTTTCGTTATAGTCGTATGCGACTCGCGTTTTATTTACAAAAACCAAAATTTTAATTTTTTTTTTTTTTTTATTCATTTATACAAAAAAAATTAAATATTTTTACTATAGATTTTTATTATTATTATTATTATTATTTTTTTTTTTTTTAGATATAAGGCTATATAATATAGATTAATAAACAAAAATATGTAGTTTATTAATATGAATAATATATAAAAAAAATAAACGTTATAATTTGTTCAGCTATACATAAATTACATCTTAACTATATTTATATCTAAATAGCTTTATTCATATTTATTTAGTTAATAAAAATAAACTAAAATATTGTAATATAGTATATAAAAATAAATTTTATAATATCTTTCAAACATTCCTTTAAAAAAAAAAAAAAGAAGAAAATAGGCAAATATATCATTTTAGGACTAGATTTTCAACTATTCTATGTTTTTTTCTAGAAATTGTATTACGTTTAAAATAGTATTTATTTGTAGAATAACTACAATACAAATTTAAAACAAGTAGACGTAATATATTAGCTGTGGAATTACATATTACATTTTTAATACCATCGGTTTTGGCCACTATCGTTGTAACTTTGGTTCTTTTAATATTTTCGTGTAGGTTTTTTAAGTTTAAGACCGGGATCATGTTTGAAAACAAAAATAAAGGTCATATCCCATAGAATTTATGGTACTGAGTTTTATGCATGCAACAAAAACTATTTACGATTTTACCCGGAAACTTCTACGCATCGCAACGTGTCGACACTACCGGACGTGGAATAATAAATTAATTTATGGACCACGTGTAACGTATCATAAAATACTGTTAATTTTTACAAAATATATTTCTTTCATCTCATTCATGTTTAAATTGTTGTATAATATATTGACGGCGAAAATATCAATGTAATATTTGTTTTGTACATTATATATATTTTTAAATATAAAATACATGTATTATTATTATTGTATATTATAATATATTATATTTATATCAGAATTACGAAAATCCAAAACAATTTTTTAGTTAAAAATTCATACAGTTTTTACACTTAGAGCTTGAAATTTTGATAGAAAATATTCAAAAGATTGTTTTTTGTAACAAAAAAAAATAAAAAAATATTATTAGTCTAAAAAAAGTTTTAAAAGCGTTACCACATGAAATATTGACGCAATTGCATATTTCAATGAATTTACATTAAACGTTATTAGTTATTTAGTTAAAAACATTTCATAATTTTTTAATATTTTAATAAAATTTGTGCTATTTATAAACAATTAAAATATTAGATTTAATCATATTTTAGATGATTTTTTTTTTGTAGTAGGTGAAATATTAAAAGTTCAACCTACCTTATCAAAAAATTTGATTCTTCTACTATATATAGCGTCTTTTGAAGTATTTGATTTCAAGTTTAAAATACTAAAATAGCAATACCATTCACCCATCTTTGTATCTCAATCTACCAACGAATTACGCCATTTCTACTATATTTTTTTCCACGGCTATTAGTCAATTATTATTTTTAAATTTTGTTATGTATTTTTTTTTCACGATTTATCATTGCATTAAATTGAAAAAAATACAATAACACAAAAATAAAATGAATACTAAAAAAAAATTAACATTTGGTTTTTTTCCAATGATTCCAACTCATTAATTATTATTCAAAATCAATGAAAATAAGAAAACAAAAATAAGCAAATTAAAAATTAATAATGCCAAGGTTATCTCCTTTGAATGTGTGACATAGACTATTTTCGGAATAATACATATTATTCAAATACATATTTATGAAATAATATATAACATTTTAAACAATTACTTTTTCCCCTACTCCGATTTCTCCCTCTAAATCAAAATTCTGCATGTTTTCAAATACGTTTTGTTGCAAATTAATCATAACAGTTTATTATTAGACCAGGCATGTTGATCAACAAGTATGTGATATATTTTAAATTCAATGCGTGAGAATATGTGACAATGTTTTGTATTTCTTCTTTAATGGTCCATTGAAGAAAAAAATTAGAATGACTGGGTAAATATAATTGAAAATATTTTTAACGTAAAATTATGAACTTTGTTTTGCATGTAATAATATTGATATAATTCAAATAACAAACAAGAATGTAATAATCTTAATCAATGATCGATAAGTATTATAAAATACATAGCGTTTTTTTCCTTATCGCATAATTGTAATCTTTTCGCAAAATAACTCTATCATGCATCAATGACTCATTTTTATAAATCATTTGTGGAACATGTTTACTGACATTTTTTGATAGGTAATCATGATTTATGGTGGTAAAAATACATTTTCCGTATATTCTTACTATCTTATTTTTATTTATTATTTTCATCGATTGATATTGCAATTTATTTACTTTTACTTTTTTGTGGAATATCGGCCTTTGACTGATAAATTTATCATAATGTCATGTAATCGTTTAAAATATTTAAACCAACTAATAATTATTAACGAATAAAGGTTTTGAACGAAAAAATAAATGTATTAAAAAAATAATTTTCACAAATAATTCTTAACATCAACATACATAAATACGAGAACCGTACCAACGAAAGCATACTCAGTGAACTATATGAAAGAGATACTCAAAATCATAAAAAGATGACAATCGGTCACATATTAAGACACGAAAATAAACTGATTTATAAAATAATAGAAAGAAAATTGAAGGCAAGAGAAACTAACGAAGTCCATGAACTTTATTTGTCAAATAAATGATCCCTGAATCCAAACTATCTAGCTACATCGTTCGAAAATTTAGTGACTGAAAGTTTGGGGAACGAAAAATTGTAATCAAAATTTCATCTGTTCGAATACATTTTTGGTTGAAAAATACATATTGAAAATGCAGGTGTTCGAAATTTCATGTAATCGAAATAGATTATGATCAAAAATATTTATATTTAGGTAATTATTTCCATCAGTTGTACGAATATCTTTGTTTGGTTTTTTTTTTTTTATCTAAAATGATTTATATTGAATTACATTCCTCCGTGAATGCTAGGAACAATATTATTATTAATATTAAAATACATAAACTAAAAACTTTATAAATAATTTTATTTTAACTAAAGAATATTGAACAGTCAATAAACACTGTAGGTACCTATATCTATAAAAATATTAGATAAAGTAATCAAAAATCCAATGATTATCTTTCCTTTGACCAACAAAAAAAAACCATTAGACCACAAAACATTTCGACTACATTAATAAAATATTTGAACATTTATTTAACGACTTAAAACGATTCGGTCACATGATATTTCGATCATATTTTATCGATCACTAAACCATCGACCAAATGACTCGTACCGGAGCTACACTGAACTGAAGAGGATAGGTTAGTCGGAAACAGGAAAGAATGAAGAGCACATATCCGACTGTAAAACCAACCGTAGGTTGAACACAAAATAAATAGAGAGAGAGAGAGGGACATACATTATACATAATATCAATTAAATATAAAAGGTACTCATTTAAATATGTCAAACCCAGGCCTTTTTCATAACTTAGCCACAAATAACGTTTATAACGTAATAACATTTCAATTAAATATAATTTAAATCTGATATATTCAATATAGCTAAACACAATCATCGTCTGTTGTTTAATTACCATATCGTAAAATTTTAAAATTTCATACAGTCACGAGGCTGATTGAAAACATTATGCTTTTCATTAATATATACTTATATTTAATGTTATACGTACACTTAGACGAATGTGATTGTGCTGATATGACATTAAATAATGAACAATGGTGGAATATTAAATTAGGCCCAACAGTAAAATATATTAATGTATTGTAATATTCAAATTGAAAACAATAAGTTAATACATTTTATTTCCCTATCATTATAGTCATATTAACATTTAATGCAAGTACCTAACAAGTTATTTTTAAACTAGCTTAAAATATATTTTGTTTGTTCGTTTGGTTTTTTTTCTCGATAACAGACAATATTATTAGGTACATATAAATAAATACATAAATAAATAAATAAACATATAATAGTTCTTACTAAGCGGACATTAATAATATTCGAAGAACATTAACATTCGCGTTGATGTTAACCGTTTAAATACGTGTAAGGTCAAGCGTGCGTGTGAATCGATTAAATCAATAAGATTCGTATAAATAACCCACGCTGGGACCTGGGAGCCGAATAAATGTGAACGAAATCAAAAGCATAGATACGAGAACGCGCGTGTACATAAGGCACTTCATCACACCAGTAAGTCATAAATCATAGTGACGCGGCGTGCTTTCGTCGGTGAAAATGCGCTGCCAAAATTCGCAAATATGAGAAAGAAGGAGAAAAAATAAAAATACGATTTACGTAATGTATGTCAATGGACTGGAAAATATCAGTCAGAAATATTCCACCGCGGGTTGTTACGAACATCGTAGTTAACTGGCTTCTGCGCGCATTTTCGTCAGACATCCCTCCCTTGGCAATGCGATTCGTCGAAACAACCAACATGACGTAGTCGGTGTACTCCAGGTTGACATAGTCGTGTATAGGACTTCTCGCGCCAAAACGGAAATGCTATTTCAATCGTTTGAAATGCAAATATTTTTACAAATGTTAAGCCTTTCGCGACGCGTTCGCATTTTTGTTTCCTACTACGAACGCAGCAGATTTTCTTATTCTCTGCCAACGAGCACGCGAGTGAATCCTCAATAAAAAACAGTGGACGCAAAATTGTTTTTCGTCAAATTAGTCTACGTCCAAATGCTGTGCGCGCACATTTAAACTTAATTCAATTTCAGTTTAATCCAAACTTTTTGACCTAACTGTTATTTAAGTGTTTTTGTTTTGAATCGAATTAAAAAAAAAAAAATCTATCGTCAAAGACATTCGGTTCAATTTCATTATTTTCGTGCTTAACACTAAATATAAGTAATTACACTTACGATTTGGATAAACGACAGTAAAGAACAATAACTTTTGTAATCGATACGTTTTGTACTGTATGTATTATAATGGAAACAACGTAATTATGAATCTCGTCGCTTAAATTGTTTTGACAGACGCGAAGCACCGACTGAACTTAATTTGAATTACAATCAATAAACAGTAATTTGCTATGACATTCGACCAAGTACGATGATTTGACAATTTTGGTTTTTAAATTAATACGGTATACTTGAACATTTGCTTTCCCGTTAATTTCTCCATAAACAATACTACCGCGCATTTAACTAAACATTATCAAAAAGTGAACGTAAACTAAGGTGTTATGAGAAAAGTTGACATAAAATCCGTTGTTTAGTGTGACAACGTGGCCGAAAAATGTACATAAAATACTTGCAATTAATATGTATCATGTTGTGTAAATGTAGACCTTTATTGCGAAACATAAACGGTTGCATATTTTACCATATTAATTATCATTTGTATAGATTGATATTATTTTACTATGATTGTTTACTTTTTTACGTGCAATATACTAATTTATAATATTATCTAACAGCACTTTAACTGCAAAACTGCATTATTGAATCAGTAGGTATTGTGTCTCTCGTTCCTCTATAAAACAGTAAAAACATACAAGTTCAGTGCTCTTTGGATGATTTGTCAACATAAAAGCAATACTTTTATATCTATTTTTTTGAATGAGAACATCTCCAAAAAACAAAAAAAAAACCTTAATTGATTCATATACAAAAAAGGTATCTGTATCGTTGATCCTCTTCATCGACTATTCAATAAATTAACACATCAATAAATATCGTTTAAAGGAAAAATATAACATTAATAAATAAATAATAGTAATTATTCACCATCAATTTGAATCGTTTTACCAGACAAATATCGGTGTCAAGGATAGGAGAATAAATTGGTGTTCGTTTATTTTCATGTGTTTTTTCTGTGTCAAAGTTATTATCCGTAACATGACAATAATACGAGTCGGTTCAAGGATCCACAGATAAATAACATAAAATCCGAACAAGACGAGTTTAGAAATATTGAAGTAATAACAGCTCAAAGCGATAATCGACAGAGTTATAATTTTATATCAAAAAATAAGATTGAAATACAAATTTCCACATAAAGAATTTGTACAACTGACCTTGTGGGATCTACGATAAAACGCTTTTTATACATAAAAAAAACTAACCTATCTTGTGAATTTCTAAAATTTTAAATAAATATTTATTTACCTGGTAAGTGCGATTCGTTAAAGTACGTTTTTTCCATGATCTTTTGATTTTGGTTTATTCTGAAACAAATAACCAAATCATTTTAAATATACTAAGTATAAATAACTTAAACGTACATAAATATTTCTATATTTCTAAAATTTCGGTAATTATTCAATAAGATCATGAATAAAATTAATTCATGTTTTACTTAATATAAATACATCATTAATATTTAGATCAAAGTAAATAAAGTGTCAAAAACAATAGAAAATAATTAATTAATTATGCATTTACAATTAAATACCAAACAGACAATAGTGCTCATACACACAATTGTTTTAAGTAAATGGATATATTTTACATTTACTATATTATGCAAGAAATTCATGGACAACATTTAATATCTTTCACTCTCCTCAACCGTAAATACTAAACCATAATGATATGGCATAAGACAGTTTTTAACCTTCGTAGGTAACTAACTAGTGAGACCAACTGAATGGAAACGGTTACCAAAAACAAGGTTATTATTCTTCATGAAAATGATTTTAAAGATTTAATTCAAATAATTTTTGTCTGAAGGTTTCACTACTCACTGTAATCATGATATATTTAAAAAGCTAAAGAAATCTTCATTATTACATTAACAGAAGATGAGTTGAACCGCCAAAAAATAAAAACATAAGAAAAAAAAAGATAAATATAAAGATTTAGATTTATCTAATTAACAATTATATTTTAAATATAAATATTGTATGTATGAGAAATCAAAAAAACGTTATGGTAAGTGTTATTGTGATTTGTTTAAACGCCTTAAACGAAATATAATTTAACGATTCTAATACTTTGTGTTTTTATATTATTAATAATAACTTTAAGACTTTTATTATAATCCTATGCAACGATAATTATTTTAAATTCAATCAGCTATTTATTATTATTTTCACTCTCGCGTTTTCATCAGCAATATTTAACTTTTTTAACGATTTTTTTTTTAAAACAACAAAATATATCAACCATACAATAACACTTCGAATTCTTCTTTTCATGTATTTAAAAACTAGATGTTTTGATTATAGTAAATCAAAACTTAGTCAATTCATACACATTTATTACAATCAAAACCAATCTATAAAATATCCAACATATAGTACACAATTAAGGTTTAGAGTATAAGTGCAAGTCATATTGTATTTGAGCTGCTACCCTGCCGATGAATTGTTTATTCTAGTGTTTACTTAATTATCTATTAACCGTATATAATTTAGAAACCTATATTTAAAATACACTTAAGGTGATTGATTCTACTGAACAATTTTCGGTCCAAAACTATTCGTAATCTTGTTAACTATCCGGTTGATATACCGAATTCACTAAAAACGTTAAACAAAAATCAAAAATTGAATTTTTATCGAAAAGCATCACGCGCATATTTATATTGTAATACGGTTAATTTAAATATCTTAAAACTTTTAAGCATCTGATTAATAAGAAAGTAAATTTTTAATTTTAAAGTTGATTGTAAGCCAAGTTCAAATATATTTTCAAGACTAATCAATTACAGCCTGCGTGAAGATGAGTAATTTTTGTTACAAAGATCAGATTTAGTTTACTTATAAGTACTCGTGCCAAGTAGAACGCGATGTACAAATAATGTACAGTTACTTATATTAATAATAACTTTATTTTTAATTCTCACGGGTCAAGAACGTAAACAGCATTAAGGACAAATTGCTTATACGGGAATCGTGTGGAATTATCGGTATCCAATAGCTAAATGGAATATTAATTGTTTGTTTGAAAATTGTACTACTGCTCTTACTATCAGTTCAGTGTATTCAAGTTAAAACAATTTGTTTTTTTTAATTTTTGTGACATCAATAAAATAAGATGAATTATAAATATTGATGGTAGATGATAGAATAATCTCGTAGTAGGTCAGTGTTGTTTTATTGAAGAGATTATTTCACCTCGATAATGGTTGAACAAAAAAAAAAAAAAAAAATTATATTATAATTAATATTGGGTTGATGTACTTTTCTACGATTAAATTAGTTAGAAGAAAAATGGAAATAAACGTTGGACGAATATAATTTGAATATGACATTTTCATCAAAATAACGTATTTTCTGACATTAACCGAGACGATCAACGTAGTTTTATGTTTTTGGGACGCGTTGAATTAAAATAAACGATGTTCTCTTCATAATATTATTAAGATGTCCATGGTTAACATTCTTCTGGTGTTCACTGAAATATCGGTCGATATCAGAGCACTTTAGTTGTTTATGGGCTTACTGATGACTAATTAACGAATCGTGCCAAAAATGATTAATAGCCCCATTATAATCAATATTATATGTACATATATAAAATTTAAAATTTAATGTTTGATAAATGGAAATGTAAACAATAGACCTTTATATGCGTACTCGAGTATAATAAATATATCTGTTCAGGTACCTTAAATTAAATTAATTAT
Source organism: Sipha maydis (assembly GCA_034509805.1). Taxonomy (NCBI): domain Eukaryota; kingdom Metazoa; phylum Arthropoda; class Insecta; order Hemiptera; family Aphididae; genus Sipha; species Sipha maydis. The sequence goes on along the minus strand of JASXSY010000210.1, from coordinate 272,573 downwards.
TATTGCTTTTAACGTGAAATAATTTAATAAAAAGTCGTAACACCACTGTTGATCAAATGTATTCCAAAAGTCTTATTAGACACTTATGGGATTGTTTCTTGACTATACGTATTATAGTTCAGTGTTTTACACCATAGTGATGTTACTATTGTTCACGTTTAAATTAAAATTATTATTAATTTCGGCCATCAGATTTATAGATAATTACATTTTGCAATCGATGTTCGCATTGAAAATCGATAACATTTCGTAACTTAAAACTGTTTTTTTTTTCTCATTTAAACACAAAATCACCAATTATTAATCAGTTTAAACGATAAATATTCGTTTCGAGAGCATTGTTAATGCTTAGATAATACTGGGAACGCGATGATAAACGTGTACTAACAACGGTTTTTACGGTCGAAATACTATAAACATTTGATACGTAGCGCGGTGCAGCCATGACGAATCGAAACCGAAATGTATTTTCGATGTACAGAAAATATAAAACAAAACAAATAAATAAAAAAATAATAATAATAATAATAATAATAATAAAAAATAAAATAAAAATATTTAATCGTAAGTGGAATAATAGCTATTGTTAATCGGTCGTGTCTGCTGGTAAACTCGGGTGCAAAACTGTCGACCGTGGTGATGATGGTGGGGGGGGGGTGGAATACGGAAAAAAAATACAACGATAAATCATCGATCGTAATCGTTCCACCGACACCGGTTGTTCGCGACTAACGTTTTTTGAAACCGTTGCGCAGGTACACGAGAGCTTCCTGGCTGGTCGGGGATATGGGACGGAAACTGGGCGACACGTACGACCTAGACGGCATGATCTCGCCCATGTACGCGCTGTCGACGGTCAGCATGGGCACGAACAGCGCCGGCTGGATGGGATTCAAAGCGGTGCCCATGGACGAGCCCAAGCCGCGGTCCGCCATGTTCTTCGTCGACATCGGTGTCAGCCCCAAGACGCTGGACGCCGTACTGCACATACTCATCATCTGTCTCGTGCTGTTCATCATCATCAACTGCATGTGTAAGTTCGTGTGGCTGTTCTTAAAATGAACCGGCCATCGTGACAGCACCCGAACTCGTGCGTAAATGTAGATAAATGTAAATGCAGATGTGATCGTACTTTTCTAAGATAATTATTGTGTGTAACTGTTTAACATTATATTTTCTTACGACTCCTCCCCTCCCCCCCACCACTCGTTCCCAATGATTGTGTTGTATTAGTCATTATGTTTATTATGTCATTGTTTTGTAAAAAAAAAAATATATTTATATATACGCATATTTAATTATAATATATTTATTTACCTAACATAGGTGCTGTACATTTATTCGCATTGTACATCTCAAATCATTTCATTCCTCCTACTCATCCTTCTTTTCCTCTTCGTTTTCCGATACCCGACGATAGAGTTTAAAATTTTCAAAATTACTATCGTCCGAACGAAATTAATCAAAACTGTTCGGAGCGTGGCGTGGCGGAATCGTTTATCGATCGGCTACGGTTTAATCACTCCTGCATTAGTTCTCGGATGGTCATCCATCCGAGACAACGTATCGATATTCTTATAGATTTTCTTCTGCTGACAGCATAACTGAGTGTTAAGTAGTCTTAAACGTATACATCTTAACAATCAAGCAAATAAGAACTATAATAGTAGTAATTATATAGCAATAGAATAATTAATATGGTAATAGGAAAAAGATATTAAAAGTTTATTAATTTTCACGTTTGGATCAATATGCTAAGTAATTTTTTATAAATAATTAGCTAGCCTGCACCTCGAATTTGTAGTATACTCATGTTTTAAGTTTTCCGAACACTCAATGCAGTAATGAACATATATTTCTATAACTACAAACTTCTAACTTGTTTCATGTAATCCGATTGTAATTTACTTAATTGAAAACAAATATAGTATACTTTAAACAATTCTATAATGCAAGGTTGTAAAATTAATAGCGCGTGAAAAAATAACAAAGACATACGAAAAATTAAAATATTTATTAAATTACGTTTATTTTTTAACAATAAATAGTACGGCCACAATAAGCCACTTTAAAAGTAGGCATTGGTTAAAACGTAAATGTTTTTTTAAATTTTTCAAGCAAATTATTCGAATATGAATTATTTTTTTCAATCTATAGGTTGGTTTAAAACGTTTTTTACTTCGCTCTTCACTTATCACGGTCTTCGGCAAGTCTTTTTAATCCGGCATAAGGATCAATCCCTGCGTCATTTTTCAGTTGAGATATGTAAGAGTTTCTTGGTCTACCTGGTGGTTTTGGTCCTTCTATATAGTGTGATGCAATTCTTCGTCATAGCGTAAAACGTGACCCATCATGTCCCATCGTCGTCGTTTTATGGTTTTAATTATGGATCTTGTTTTTCTAACTTGGGTCAGTATATCTTCATTTGTTAATCTTTCTGTCCAGTTTATCTTTTCCATGCGTCTCCAACACCACATTTCGAATGCTTCAAGGGATCTTTTTTCCTTTTCATTAATAACCCATGTCTCGCAGCCGTATAACGTGACACTTCATACAAATGTTTTTAAAAATTTCTATTGTTGCTCTGCTAATTTTTTTCGAAACTAAAATTTTCTTTTTCTTAATAAAAGTTGTCTTTGCTTGATGATTCTTTGTTGACTAAACAACAACCCTGCGAGCTTCTTCAGTCTGATGTTATTAAACTTCCCAAGTATTTAAAGCTAGAAACTTGGGAATTGAATTTTATTAAATCATAATTAAAAAATCGACCAAAACACTAACGGAATAGTAATTTATACTAAGTTAAAGACTACAAATTATAAACCGAATATAAATTAATTGGCATCAAATGTACAGCAAAAATAACATAAAACAAATTAATAAGTAGGTACTAAAGTAATTTTATTTCCATAAAATAAATTTCCATTTTGTATACTAAATAAATACAAAAAACACATTTAAATTAATATATGTTTTTTTAGTTTTACAATTTTTCGAAATTAAATAACGCGTAAATAATACGCAGAAATAAGAAGAAAAAATGCATGTAATTTTGGCACGTTACATTAGGAAAAATTAACACTCCTGCTATAATGTATGTAAATAACAAAATACAATTACCAAATAAAAATAAAAATTGTCATATAACTATAAAATAATATTAACTATTTATTTATTTGTTTAAAATTTAAAAAAATATACCACCCCAATATCGAGAAACATCTATTATGATAATCCCTAAAGTTAACGATTAATTAAAACTGAATAATGTTCAGTTTTATGTATCCAAACCAGTGTTGATAGTTATTATCTTTAATCTTTGTGTGTTGTGACTACTACTTCATATTAAGGGTTTAAAACTTTATAAAGCATATATTATACAGAAATGAATTAATAATTATTCAAGGCAATGTTGTATCGCTGTAGAAATTAACAAACGTCACGTATTTAAAGTCTATAAAAATTATCATTTAATAATTTTTTTTTAAATAATTATTGCCTTATGTCTACACGAAATGTGAATATAAAATACTTTTTTTGAAATATTAATATTTATACAAGAAAAATACAAATTTACTGTAAAGAATCGAACAATAATTTCATCAAAATAATTGTATAACTAACATAATACTGTGTTTTATTTTTATCTATTAAGATACAATAAACACTGATATTTTAAGTTGTAAAAAAAATATTTATGGTACAGACGATATACATAAATAGTACAGTTTTCGCAACATTTGACAATTTTGTAGATAAATTTAAAAATTTGATAGTTATTTAGTTTTTAAATAGATATACTATATAAAACTAAAAACTTTAAATGGCAATTATGTATTTAAATACATATTAATTAATTGTAAACCATGTAATATTTATTATTAAGTTATCATAAATTGTACTTAAACTATAGTTTTTTATTAGAAAATATTATTAAGATTCGTTATTAATATTTAAATAGTTTACTGAGAAGTCTGAAGTATTTCTGAAGGTGATATTATGATATCAATTATGGTTACATGTATATGATAATATGTCAAGTCAGAGATACTAATAATTGAACAGACTGATTTACCATTATTATTTTTATGATATCTTTATCAATGTTAATAATAAATTGTTGAAACTCATTATTTTTTGTGTAATTATTTGAAAAGTAAACTGTTCTTTAACCATAAGAACAGTTTCAATAATGCCGTACCTACGAAGAATTCAGAGAAAAGGACAATATCCACCTCACTTAACAACACCAAAGAATCATCAGACTCATTAATCCTATTCATTAGTATTTCAAAATAATAAATAAATTGTAGTACTACATTATACATTAATTTATTTATTTTTTTTTTTTTTTGACTCCCAATGGCCTTTATTGCCGAGGGTTCTATTTAATAAAAAAAAAAAGTTAATAAAACAATTTCAATACTTTATGCATTATAAAATATTAAACAATATTGTAATCGTATCGTGACCATGATCATTGAACGTTATAGAAATGTGTAAAAATGATTTTATTACCATGCTATAAAAATTGATTTGTATTAATTTATTTTAGTCTTTCATTACTTAAATACCTAATATTTCTAATGCACACTTTATTTTATTTCACTTGTGACCTAATTAACTGGTAATGCGATAGACTTATTAATTTTAAACTAAAATGTAAGTATTTAGAGTGAAATAATTTAAATACATTGAAGTTAAGTAGATAAATGGAACTCATATGTTTGGCAAATATTTTTACTCGATAAATATTTAAACAAATTTACTTTTTATTAGAATTATTTCCAATAACCAATTGTCATACTTAATTCTTAATTCCAAATAGTGGTTATGATATGAGATGTTATTATTGTTATTTGTATATTTTTCTATAAGAGTTAATTCAAAAAAACGTACTGCATATACGTTTATAATTTGTTGGTATTAATTTAAATGTTTTTAATTTCTGATACTTATTATTCTAGTGAAACTCTAGAGACTCCAAATAATTTGAATAACAATTTAAAAAAAAAGAAAAAAAGAAAAAGGTAATGTAAATAAGACATAACTATAGAATTTGCAATCTTTATTAATAATAATTGTTATTATGTTATTAATGTATGAAACACTTTTTTTTAATTGTAACTGGAGGTGTAAACTTTAAATGTATTTTCAGTGCGTAAATGATGTGTACTCTTCACAATGTGCTAAATATTTAAGTAAAATTAAATTTAAACTGTTAAAGTTTAGTAGTGTATAATTAATATTCTAAAGATTTTTGAAAAATTAATCACGAAATTGCATGTAAACATCTCCAAGTAATTACAAACGTATTTAATATTCGTGGTTGTATATTTAATGTATTTTTCATAATTATGTTTAAATCGAATACAGTTCATGGATATTTTTTTTCAAATCAGCTACTATATTATAAATTCATCTAACTTAATATATAATATTATGTTAGCTTAAAATAAATGATTATTTACATTAAAAAATGTAACTAAATAAATAGATAAGTAAATAAAAATAATAATAATAAATAAAATGACAAATTAGACAGAATAGTGAGGTCTCCCAGTGGAGGTATTACAACAAATTTATAATATCATATCGAATTGTTTCAAAAAGTAGTAAATAATATGTATTTTTATGGTAGATTATTGGTTAAATTGTAAAACTGGACTAGAAAGACGGGGATCGATCAACAATTTTATTGAGTTAAATTCCTTTGATGAGACTAATATTGTTTTCTCTCTCATTGACCAAAACACTGTGATCGATCTGTACGAAGCTACAAATTCGTTTAACAAAAATGATTCACATAAGTCTAATAACATTTTTATCTATTTTGAAGTAAATTTATGCCAAACACCAATAAATTATAACAATTAATAAAAGTATTAATTAAGTATTATTATTTTATTATTTACTTTTAACAGGCTCGTAGTAAAAACACAAAAATTAAACTTTAAAAATGATCTCATATTTCCTTAAATTGACTTGGTGCTTATAAATAATCTTATGATATTAATTTTAAGATGCACCCGAATGAAAATTACGTTTAAAATATAAGGGAAACAATAGAAATTAATCGACTTTTTCAATTAAAAACAGAAACAAATTAGTAGTCACTAAAATTCACAAAATGTAAAAAAAAAAAATGAACGTCATTAATAATAAAATCTAAAACGACTTTTCTCGATTCTTAATAGACTTTAATGAAGTAATAATGATAAAAGCTTTTTTAAATTCAATTATAAAATTTCGACAGATAAATTGTTTACAAAATTAAAGTCGAAAGCTGACTCCCACGAGATACACTTAAGATAGCCGAGCTGACTTTGCTCCTCAGTCAATATATAATGGTAATAAGCAGGGCTCGAAAGTTCTAGCAAATGCATATTTTCCTTGGTTCGTCCTAGAACATCCATAGTAAGATACAAGTATGTTTCACACTTCTCTGATGTCATTCACGAAATTTTATTTTGCATATTTACAGTTTTTACCGCTATTTTGCTAATTTAGAGTTTTAAATGCTGTTTATGGGCATATTTTTAGATAATAAAGGATATAAACACATATTTTTTAGAAACTAAATTACCTACTAAACAGCAGTCTACGAATATGAGAACGAAAACAAATTGTTTCATGTTAAAATGGTACTCATCCAAAATAAACAGTCTTAGACCGCTATTATCATCGATTAAATCGGACAATTCCATTCGTTTCCAATAAATTGTTTATTTTTAAAATCGTCAGTCACATCGTACTATCATCGGATTTGTTGTATTATTATGTTGTCGTTTTAAATATGTACTAATGAATGAACACGGTAATTTTATTTAAATGTTCCGTCATCATTTAGATACATCACGTGTTTGATTGATCGTGAACTGTTGTACATACTCTCAAATAGTACCTATTGTTCTTACATATCTACCACCATATTCTATGAAATACATTAAAAAACTATAAATTAGATGTATCTTAAATTTTATATTTAAAAAAATTTGTTGAAAATTTTATTTTGCTTTTTTTCCAATTTTTAGTGCTATTTATAGCGCTTATATTAATATTTTTATGTGCATATTTAAGCGCTAAAAATTAATTTTTTTAGTGCTATAACTTCCGAGCCCTGGTAATAAGTATTCGAAGAGTGGAGCTTAATTCTACAAACTTGATATCGGTCTTTAAAGCGAATAATATAATCAATTCGAAAACAATAATGAATATTAGCAACATAAAACCGATTCTAAACGAGGATTAAAGTAATACGACAACCTAACAAAAATAACTGTAATTGATCATATTTCTTGCAACCAATAGAAGACAATACATCGGATATATTGAATAATACATGTATTATTGACACTCGATGTTTTAAATCCGAAGTGACGTTTAGCAATGTTTGTGGTTTACGGCAATAGTGTCTGTTTTAATTCTGTGATCCAACTTTTGGATGTCAAACTTGCCCGAAAGTATTAAGAGTGTCCCATGAGGTATAAGCAAAAACGCGCACTCTGCTCACGTTATTTATTAAATGCTATAAAATTACACTTAAAGTTTAAGGAAAAACTGTTCGTTTTCTAAATATCTTACTAAGTGTTTAGATATATTTTATAACAAAAATAATAGAAGAGTAATGTTGTGTTTAAGAAATTAATAATATTCCTATGCCAAAAACATATAAATCTACATTGTCCGATATAGCGTTTCACAGGCACCACATACGAGTATGCACACTACACGAACGTCGTATTGGTGGACGTTTACGCCGTGAAGGCATAGGTTCAACAAGAGAACAACAATGGCGGCGCTAGAATTTTTTAAGGTAGGATCAAAAGAAGGTCAACAATTATAAAGTAGGGCCACAAAAATGAGATTTCAGTAGAAAAAAAAATTATGGTAATAAATATTATAAACTAATCACATAATGATTAGTTAATTACATTTTGTAATTTAAAATTATAACAAAACTACTTAAAAATAATTCTACTTATGAAAAATTACTGTATTATAATGTCCAAGGTTAGAGCCATCCCTGGCCCAACGCTACTAGAAAACACACACACACACACACACACTCACACACACACACACACACACACACATACACAAACACAAGAAAGGAACCACAATTCAGATTAGGTTTAATTAAGCATCTCTATATATCATTTATATTATACATACACAATAAATAAAATAGCAATTTATTATATGTTAAATATAATTATATAAAACGCAATTAAATAAGTCAAATCTTACTAAAAAGTTATGATAATCACTTTTTCGTTAATTTACCAGCAAATACCTACATAATATTATTTTGCGATTTTTTCATTGAGATTATTTTTTAGAATAAAAAAAATTAAAAATTAGTTAATACTAGTAAATTAATATATAGATAAATAAGTAAATAAATAAATAAATACACAAATGTTTTGTGTTTGAAGTTATGAAACTTATCTAGATAATTATTAAATTATATTTTACCTAACCTTGATAAATGTTATCTAAATAAAAATCTAAGATAATAAATACATCTTTCTAGATAAATTCATTTGAATACAAAAAGAAAATTTGTATTTTGTCAATTTATTTTAAGATACTTGAACTTAGACTTGAAATTTGAATACTTAAATAATATACAGTCAACTTTCTACTATTCGAAGTTGATGGGATTTATTAAAAGTATCTAATTACCAACATTTTTATAATATCGAAGATTTAAATTAAAGTGAATATACTGTAAATATGTTAATCAATATTAATATATAGAAATAAATAAATAGATGCTTAGCTTGGAATAATAATTTATATATTACGACCTATTTTGAATTACAAATTAATCATCGGGTAAATACAAATTCAATAAAATCAGAACTGAATATGAAAAAATAAAAGGAAGGAATACTTTGAGAAAAATTGGTTTTTAAAATGTATTATTTAAAAAAATAAATAAAATCTTATAACAATCTTATAACATTTTAAATAATAATAAATAAAAATAACCAAAGTATTTATATTTTTTCAACATGTCTACGTCTAAGAAGATAATACATATAACAAAATATAATTTATAAATTAATAAAATATATTAATACTCCGTGTTAAGCATTTATTGAATTATTATTTTTATACATAAACTATTTATAAATTTAATTTAATTATTAATTAATTAAATGTTAATAACATATTATTTATTAAATTATAATTTCATGTATTAAGTATCAATAAAATAAATTGATAGTTCAAATCGTATCTTCTCATTTTTTATAGGTACTGATGAGTTTATCTAAAAAGATGAATTTTTTTCTAATATGCAAATATATATCTAGAAAAGATAAAAGATAACAAAATAAACTATTTAAATAAATAATCTAGATAAGTTCAAATCCTGTTTTATAAAATTTGATAACCCCACAGAATAAATTAAAACAGAATAAAAACTGATAAGGAAATATACGGATGCTTATAGTTGCTCAAAATTTTTTTACAATTTTAAAAATTAAGTGGCTATATTTTTTCTAGAAGGGAATTTATTTTTAGATTCTGAACGTGATTGAAGAATGTATTGATTTTACAATGATGTGTGTTTAGATTCTGAACGGAGTGAAGAATGTATTGATTTTACAATGATGTGTGTTTTTTTTTTTTTTTTTTTTTTTTTTTTTTGTGTCTGTCGACACGTTTTGGAGCAGTAAAAATGCTTCGATTGCCTTATGTAGCAACTTTTCTGAAAGGAAAGTGAAAGTGAATCTATTTGGTACTTTGGGGGGTCAAAAGTTAAAAATTTCCAATATTTTTTAAATGCGACGGGAAAAACCATAAAAAAATTTGGGAAAAACGGGAGTTTTTACGCAAAACCAGTTTTTGACATAATCAAATTTTTTATTTTGCTATAACTCAAAAACTAATCGATGTAAATACTTGAAATTTTCACCAAATGTTTAGATTAGCGTTCTCTATACACCATTAAATTTTCAAAGTATTTTGACTTTTATTAAGCTATTTATAGACAATTGAAATTTTCAATATTTTTAAGTATTTTTTTTTTAAATAACGATAAAATTTTTTTGGCTGCCTAGAAAATCTTGAAAATTTAATACAAGGTTTCTTATAAGTTTTTCCTTAACTGATAAAAAAAAATCTAAAATCGTAAGTCACAATTTTTTTTTATATGTGCTCAAAGTTACAATTTATACGAAATATGTAAAAATCACGATAATTTGCAAGTTATTTTGTAGATAAAAATTCATAAAATTTTTTCTGTTCATACTTAAGGTTCAAAATTTTAACACGAGGTTATGTATAAGCTACTCTTCAAAAATCTTTAAAAAAATTTCTACCGGAATTAGAGGAAAAAATTTTATGACTGTTTGAAATTTAAATATTTACGAAATTGCATAAAATAACGATTTATTCACGAACTATTTTTAATATTTGTTATAATTCAAAAAGTATAAGTCGCAGATATTTGAAATTTCTACCAGCTGTTAAGATTGGTATTTTCTTTATGTCATATTTTTTTCAAAATATTATATTGATTTTTAAGCCACTTATAGGCATTTAAAATATTCGATTTTTTTACATTTTTTTTTTATAATCGGTGATAAAAAAAATTTGGCTCGTACAAAATATTTGAAAATTTAATAGAAGATTCCACAGAAGTAGTTCTTAAAGTCATTCAAAAATGATTAAAATCCATAAGCACAATTTTTTTTTATAAGCGTTTGAACAGCGAATATTGACATAAAATTACATGTAAAATATAATATAATGTATAATATTCTAGACTGACAAAGATATCGGTTTTTTTTTAAATGCTCTAACTCAAAAACGAAAAACTGCAACTACTTGAAATTTTCAACAAATCTTTATATTGACGTTTTCTATACATGGTTAAGTTTTCAAAGTATTTTGACATATTTTGACTTATTTATAGACAATTTAAATTTTCGATTTTTCTAAATTTTTCGTTTTTAAACATCTATAAAATTTAATTGGCAGACCGAAAACTCTTGAAAATTTAATACAAGGTTTATAATAAGTTAAACTTATCGTAACTAAAAAATATCGGTGATCGGTTTACTCAAATTTTTTTTATATACCCTTAAAGCTCAAATTTGTATAAAATGTGTAAAAATCACGATAATTTGCAAGTTATTTTGTAGATAAAAATTCATAGAATTTTTTCTGTTCATACTTAAGGTTCAAAATTTTAACACTAGTTTATCTATAAGATACTCTACAAAAATCTTTAAAAAAATTTCTTCCGGACTTAGAGGAAAAAATGTTATGACTGTTTGAAATTTAAATATTTACGAAATTGCATAAAATAACGATTTATTCTCGAATGATTTTTAATATTTGTTATAATTCAAAAATTATAAGTCGCAGATTTTTTAAATTTCTACCAGCTGTTAAGATTGGTATTTCTTTTATGTAATATTTTTTTCAAAATATTATATTGATTTTTAAGCCACTTATAGGCATTTGAAATATTCGATTTTTTTACATTTTATTTTTATAATCGGTGATAAAAAAAATTTGGCTCGTAAAAAATACTTGAAAATTTAATAAAAGATTCCACAGAAGTAGTTCTTATTGTCATTCAAAAATTATTAAAATCCATAGGCACAATTTTTTTTTATAAGCGTTTGAACAGCGAATATTGACATATAATTACATGTAAAATATAATATAATGTATAATATTCTAGACTGACAAATGATATCGGTTTTTTTAAAATGCCCTAACTCAAAAACAAAAAACCGCAACAACTTGAAATTATCATTAAATCTTTATATTGATGTTTTCTATACATGGTTAAAATTTCAAAGTATTTTGACATATTTTGACTTATTTATAGACAATTTAAATTTTCGGTTTTTCTAAATTTTTCGTTTAAAAATAAAATACACTTATATAATATTTATAAATAACATTGTATTATATTCTAGACTAACATATCATATCCGTTCAGAATCGTTTTTCGTATACAATGATACCTATCATTGAATTCAAATTTAACAAATCCATTATAATGACCTATCCTATGAAGAGTCGCATTCCACCCCCAAGTGTACAGCAGAGCGAGGCCCATCTGGTTCTTTTTTAGTTTTTTATTTTTTGATTGACTACAATTTATGCAACAAATATTAATCAACTACATTCTTGAATTTACAATTTACATTATGTAAAGACTATACATCCGAATATTTAACATATATATAACATCCGTACATTTATTTATTTTCAGGTATAAAGTATATTATACTTAATATTATAAAAGTAATTCAACAAAATTGTATATTTCTATGTATTTCAATTTGTATGTGTAACAAAAAAAATGTATTATAAATAGTATAAGTAACTATTGTAAATATTATTCTATTAGCTAATGATCCAGTTGTTGAGATATTTTAAAATAACAAAGAAAAATAAATAAATTACTTGACTATTAGTTATTTAATAAATATTTTTAAATGTTATACAATAAATAAAATAAATGACAATTACATACATTCAAATATTATTATTAATAAAACGAACCAAACGACATTATCCTGACAAAGGTATATGCTTTTCTAAATACTTTTTCATTATACAACCGCACACATATGAAAATGTGTTTCTCTCAGATAAATCTAAATTTCTATAATTATGGTTTGTTGACAACGATTTTAAACAGTGTATCAAAATAATACCGAAATAATATAATAATTTTTTTTCTATACAAGAAACCTGTCGAGCCCTATCAAGATGGCGGATTGAAATTTAGGGGACCAAAAGTTTCCATTCTGCTTATATCTATTCTACGGTTACCCGCAGCTATTTCGAGCTATATCTCACCCTTTTTACAACCACTAGCTATCAAAAGTATTCAGTCTGTGAATCAGTGAAGCAAACAAAAGATAAACAGAGTACAATCAAATTGTTTCAATCATATTTCTTATGCTGTTATTGCTCTCTTTTACAATAAGTCTAAACTAAACAAGTAAAATTTTAATCATATTAAGACTTATAACTTAAAGAATTATATCTATTTTATTTGAAATCTTAAAAGATATTTTTTATTTAAATAAATTTCATCTGAAATTTATAAGCTTTTCACGATAAATATTTATTCACAGTGTATCGTATCCAGTTAAACATATTATTTCTCATTACTCTGTAATTAAAAGTACTGTAAATATTCAGAAGCTTTGTTTAAAAATGATGTACAACACTTTTATAGTGGCTAATTGTATCCTCAAACGTTCGTTAAAAAAACTAAGAACTATATTTCGCTTAATTGTAGGGATGAGTCTCTAAGTAGAAAGAACTTGGAAAATAAAAAATTAATTTTAACAATAAGTTATTCTAAATAATAACTCTACATTTAGCTACCCAATTCATAATAATTTCATACATATACATAATAAAAGTGATTTATGTACATATTTACTGTTTTCATAATGTCATTTATTTAATGGAAGTTACTTTCTTAAAGTATAATTTTTCAACGGTATTATAGTTAAAGTATAAACTGTTTTTTAGATATATACTTAAGTTTTTTAAAAGTAAGTCGACGTTGTATTTTGCAATTATATATATTATTTTTAAACAAATTTTTTTTTTTGTTAGCTTCTAGATAAGATATCAATATCACGTTAAAACAAATCAGTTTATATGCAATGAAACGAATACTATATAAATAAGTCACTTATAAAAGTTTTCATGGTTTTTCAAGAAATTTTAAGAAATACATTTATTCATGCGTTATATAATATTTTGTGTCATTCAAATTTCACATTACACTGATTTTCCACTGTATATTTATGTGGTACTATTGAATATTTTTATTATCCATAGAAACATTAAAAAATAATTGTATACAAGGAAATTATCTACTTTTTGAATTAATGTCCTTTTCTAAACATAAAAAAATTATTTTTAGAGATACATAAATTAAATTAAATCCTATTAAAATAGTAAAAGCTTTTCTATCAAATATTATTAAACAGTTCTACCAATTCCAATCAAATATAATATTTTGACAAATGTGAGTTATAATAGGATATTAAAAACATTATCTATGAATTATTAAGAACAGTAATTATTAAATATTAAAAGTAAATAGTATATGATAGTTATTTATCTAAAATTAAAGCATAAAGAACAAAATATAAATTCGCTATTAAAATTAAACTTAAAGGCAACACTATTACATTCTCTTAACATACAACTAAAGGATTATTACAACTGTAAGATTGTGAGTGGAAAGGTACAAAAAAGTTTTACTGAGGGAAAAGTAATTTTATGTTGTAAACAATCATAAATAAATAACCAAATCAAAACAATTTATTGCGTGTATAATACATCTTGATTTGTAATAAATAGTACAATGAAAATAAAATCAGGTATGAACTTTAGAATTTATAAGATCTCCTAATATTTATTTTACTCTATTTTTCTATTTTTCTTTCCAATTAATGTATTTAATGTTTAAATGGTTTTTTTTTTAAACATTTCGTGATTACATAAGTATCAGAAAGTCACTGTTACTTCTCATAAGGATTTGTACATTTTTGTAAAGACAGAGTGAAAGATCATATTATTTCTGTTTATATGATTTATTAATATTTTCTGTAGGTATGAACCCGAACAATGTTACTGTTACTTATTCTATACCAACGTTTTTGTAAACAAAAAAAACATAATAGGAAAATATTTTCCTAGTTAGTTTTTTGAAAGTTAAGTTCTATATCTACAAATATGAATTTACATTTTATTCTTAAGATTAATTCTAGGGAAAAACAAACAGTTTACATCAAATTTGTCATTAGAACAAATAAATAAAACAGTCAAGTCACAATTATGGATAATATGAGTATATATCATTACATTTTTTTAATAAAGTTCGGACATACAAAGGTAATGGACAATTTTCTAAAAACTACTATTTTCATCCCGGTAGACATATTTTTTTGTCTGATGGTAGACAACAATATTGTTATGTAGTAAACAAGTGGTACTGACGTCATAACAACGCTAAGATTGTACACAATTTTAGAAGTCCGTTGACTTCAGTCTACAATACTGTTACTCGTTTCATATCTAATAATGCGTAGTATTTATGATTTTTTTTTTAACTATTAAGAATTTTTTTTTTTTTTTGTAAACATAACCGTAAAATTTCGTTATTAATCTTATAATGCTATAAATAATTTCGTTATATCAAATTCTTCCTTCCCGAGTTTCCAAGTTAATTTAATTTATTTGTAAATAACCCATTTAGATATTGTATTACTTTTCACATAATTTGTATCACTTCTCAAGAAAATATATTCACTTTATTTTTTCCATCAAATACTCTAATAAAATATACTTAATAATGTTTGGTTAGGTATTTAAAATTGTTTGGTAAGTATAAAAATATTTCTATTATTTTGAAGCTATTTTATCATAACATAAATTGAATAATTCTTAAAATTCTCAAATTCATAAATCTTATATTTATTATTTTATATTATTATGCATGGAAAAAATTACCGTAAACGTGCGGAGAATAACGAAAGCGGCTAAATGTATGATAGAACTTACCCAAAAATACGTTTGCATGAATGTTACAGTACGTATAGGTAGTCTCATGAGCATAACTATGAATTTTTTAATATTTTAAATTAATTTAACAAAATTAATTATCTGACTTATTAACAGTATTGGACACACAAATGTATTTGTTTTTCGATTAAATAAAATGAAATACTTAATAGAGAATTTGAAAACCTGGTTTCAATTTATTTTCTAGCAAACCAAATTTGTCCATAATGAAATAAAACAAATTTTAAAATTATAAAATAATTGTAAAAATATTTAACATCATGCCCACGACTGCGTAGACATGTTTTGCTAAAAATGTTATATAAATCATTTCTGCACTTTCTGTTTCAGAAATTAATGGTGTGTTAATACTTGGTCATAAAAAATATAATGGATCCGTTTTTGATAAGGTGGACTAAGAAAACTTTTATAATATTTTATAAAACAGTTTTATTTATTTTTTTTTTGTTTTTTTTTTTTTTTTTATCCGAAGAAAGCAAAAATAAAATATAAACAGGTTGCAGCAATGTTTTTTTTTGTATCAATCTAAAGACATAATTTTGGCTAATATAACTTTACTCAAATATTTGTTAACAATAGATCACATGAAACCATAAAATAGGCTTGGCACTTTTAAGGATAATTTTTTTATAATATCGGAGCTTTCCTCAAAGTGAATTACTTCGAACAGTGGAATTTATTTGACTGTTTTAATTTTAATTTATTCTTTGTTTAACAAGTTAGTCATTTTTTGTGTCATTGTATAAAATTAAAACAAAGACAACCCCACAAGTCGTTTTAAATGTCACTTAAAATACTAGGTGTGTTAGTTCTTTAGTCTTATGAAAGTATAACATTTGAGAGTAATGTCACTTATTATTTTGATGACTGATATTTATTTATTTTCAGTATTATAATATCAAAATACTTTAATTTTATGGCCTGATTATTTAATAAACCTTAATTTTTAAGTATTTTAAGTAATTTATATATATAATAAAATATACTTAAAAATGTTTGGTTAGGATTTAAAATTGTTTGGTAAGTACACAAATATTGATATTATTTTTCAGCTATTTATATTAATAATGCAGTAACCGCTGCCAAAAATAGCAAAATCAAAACAAAACCTTAGTAGTATTCTAACATGTTAAGGCTTTTCATTAACTTAATAGTTTAAGAATAACATTGTATTAAAGCTCAAACTTTCAAAATTAAAAATATTATTTGTTTAGCAACAATTCATATTTTTCATGAGATATACAAAGTTTTTCCGTCTTTGTGACTTCAAAATGTATCAAATAAAAATACCAAAAAAGGATTTTCTTTGATTTTTTATGATAATTAATAATTAATAAGTAATTTTAGTTAATAATCCATCAAATATTACATTTTTCGTTCTATAATATCATGAAATGTACTCAAATAACATAATATTGTATTTAGTTACAGTTTAACGTATAACACTTCAGTAAAGGAAAAATAAATATACTTAAACCCATATGATTAAATAAAAGTATAATTCCTTCGGAGTATTTTAACTGTGTGCATGTTTTTAGAATCGTATTTTCGGAAATGATAAATTCTGTTAAATAATCAATGTATTAAGTCCAACTGAAGATAACACGATAAAAAATAACTTATAAAATATAGGTACATAAATCTCGAAATAATGAAAGCATAATAATATTCATTGGGTATTTTAGATTACAAAAATATTTACTTTATAGAATGTATCAATGTAATATTATATTAAGTGGTTTCGTGGTAAAAAGAACTTGAACTATTAAAAACTAGTTAAATTTTTCAAGAAAATATTAATATAATATTTTTTTGTTATCAACGTGGTCTGAAGTCCAGGGTTCAATGCAAATTCAGGATATTATACAAAACGAATTGTAAAAGTTGAGAAAAGTATACTTAGCGCCGAGAGATTTTGTAGTAATCCGAATGTAAACTAAAAAATCTTTACTGAAAGAGATCATTTATTACATTTAATTAATTTAAATGCCGTAAATGCATTATACTCGTGTATTCGTAAATTAAATTTAAATTTACTATGTTTTTGACGTCGAAAAAATTCTCTATACTCTACAATGCGTAACAGGATTTATTCAACAGTTTTCGATATTTTCCTAAAAGCTGATTCAGAGAATATGTATTTTATTGTTTTAATTATACTGTTTTAATATAATTTGAATATATTGACAAATTAATTATTTTGAGTGTAAGTTTGAGAAATAAATAATGCTGTAGATGTTGGATTTCATATCCAAGATAATAACATTGTGACTTAAATTTATCTTATATAAAATTAATTTTAAAGTATTAAATTAAGTTTAAAATATCGAATCTCAAATTTATGCGGAGGTGTGAATACATTTTCTTAGTCAGATCATTTAAATTGTAACGCAGTAAGTCAAGGGAATGATTTTGGTGTTATTAATCTTCTTCCGTTTTTCATTAACTGTAAATAGTATTTACTATTTATATATATTAAACGTATTTTATATAGTTACTTATAAATTACATATATATCTCTATGCTTATATAAAGATAATATAACGATGCATAGCAATCGTCAAATAAATATAGGTGAAGGTTCAATTATAATTCATGTTATCAAGAAAAAGCTAGTAAAAAAACAAGTTTTATACTTGGTATTAATATAATCATCATAATTGAATAGGCGAAAATTGTCAAATAATTTCTCTTATCAATAGATAGCTTCTCTTATCACTATTATCCAAATATTTATTTATTTCTTCCTAATGACTGACTTAATTTTATTTATAAACAAATTGTAAATGTTGTTCAAAAATGTTTGAAATTAAAACTTGGCTCATAATTATTTACAGAACACCATTGTTATTAATTTCCAACTGTAAAAAATAATTACATTAAAACGTTAAAAAATATAATTTCCTCCGCTGAATATCAATACTTAAATAGTTGAACGGAAATATTAAATGTTTTTTTCTTTGGCTTTTACAGCTTAACTAACTAACTTAGAATACATTTTATATATATATAATATTAATGTAACCATCTTGTATTTACAAGCTTATAGCCTTCAATAAATTAATTACTGAACGGTTTTTAGTCATTTGATAAGATTAATACGTATATGATGACCTTTTTCAAATAAACATTATAAGTGATACTTTTTTTCGTAAATAACTTTTCAAAAAAAAAAAATATATACAAAACTTACATAAACTGTAATATATCAAAAGAATTATTTAAAAAAAAAAAAAAAAACCCGATATCAATTGTTCTCATTCTGCTAATCCTTGTACTTCATAAAGTATTTTAATACATAACTTTGCAATCGATAAATATATTTTTAACTAGTAAAAATAATACTAAAATTTAAAAAAAGAACATTTAATAAGTATATAATATTTTATTCTCCTTAAAATGAATTAAATGTATAAATTAAGTTATGTTTAAATAGAAAGTCATGAAAAAATGAATAATTATACATTTATCATTAATATAATTTACGTTAATATCTATTGAAGCCTTCATCTATATTTTTGTTTTAATAAAATTTCTTTTGAAACAAACAATAAGATCTCACTTAATACATATATACCTCAAGTTTAACATAATGTTTTAGTAAATTATAATAATTAACAATATTTTTATTTAAGGCTTTGTTGACGGACAAAATGATTTACTAAAATTATAACTACCTATAATTACTTGAAATACATAATTTCAAAACATTGCATAATATTATGAAAATTTAAAATAAAATGTTTAATTATAAATTGTTTATGATGTGGACATTTTATATTTTCGTTGTACTTTATGACAATATGCTAATTTTATGGGAACCTGAAAACATTTTAACACATATTTGATTTGAATTTACTAAAATATGAAAATGAATTAAAAGCTAAAATAAATACATTAACTTTAATTATTTGTGTTTAACTGTTTAAATTTGTTCAACTAAACAGTTGTAGAAGTTATCAAAATTTAAATCACAAGTACAACTTTTAGTAGTTAAATTACCTTTTCATTAAGTTACGAGTACATTTAATTAAGAATCATCTTAAATAATTATGAATAAGTAAAATTCAATACCCTACTTCACCTGTTATTTATTAAAATCTGTATGTAATATATTTTTCTATAAGATTTCGAATTTCACAAAAAGTCACTAATATTTTAATGAAACTAATAATGTAATTAAAGAAATGTCATTCATTGATCACCAATTTGCCGGATAAATCAAACCGACTATGTCTTCGAATTTATTATGTGAACTTATTAATAAATAATAAACTCAAATTATCGTCATTCTTTTAATTAAAAAAAAATTGTAAACCTTGACATTTTCAGAAAACCTATCATTTTTTGATCAAATCTAAAAATTTTTTATTATTTTTTACCACAACTATAATTTTTCATGAATGTAATTTCTATTTCCAACATCCTATTGTTATTTTTTATAAATATAGAGAAAAAAATTATAAACAACTATTTAATTGGTAAATAATAAAGTTAAAGGTCTGAACAATTTTCAATTTTAAGCAATACTACACTCATAAAAAAAGAAAATTATTTAAAAAAAAAATATTTTTATCACTAGAAACCTGGGTAATTATTACTATTGAGTTATACCTTCTATTAGAATAAGAATAACACTACTTTGTTTATAAATAAATTTAACGTCAATACACTATATCTATACTTATACTGTGCAATTGAATTATAATTATTTTTTTCGTTTTAATTTTATCAAAGTAATTTCTTCTCATTTATTTTTACACTGTTAATAACTCTTTTTAAATTTCTGACTCAATAAATTGATTTTCTTATTGATTATATTTCTATTATTTCTGGGCAATACATATTTAAAATGTAATGCCAATTTTAAAAGAAAACCAAAATAACGGTTCACCCTTGGATTGTTGGTATATGGTCCATTCTTATTTCAACGCAATAATGGAGAAGAACATTCGAAAAGTCGTAAAGTCGTTGGGTTGTACAATAAATATCTTAGCTACATGGGCCGGCCACTTTTATCGACCCTCACATACACAGTTCAACGGTTACAATGGCATGAGAAAAGGAAGTTTAATAGCAAACAAATAAAAGAAGAAAAAAAGAGAATAAATATCAAAATGAACAAACTTTTTCATTGAACCTTTGTAAATACTTGATATTCAAAACTGCAAAAACCCATATATCATTTTTTAGCATTGTTAATATTTGTTATAAACCTTATTTTTATATTTTTTATAACTTAAATAGTACCTGTTGAATCATATTTTTCATAATATTATCTAATTAAAACATTTGATAATAAACAAAGCGATATTCTTATTTCAATTTAATTTAAACCGAAAATGTTAATCAAATGTTCTTGATTTTATCTTTAACATTATTTTTAATCAAATTATCAAATATATAACGTTTAGAACATGTACAATTTTTTAACAATTAATATTTTAAATAATAAAAAAACTTAACAGCTTTAATCAGAAGTTACAAGTCATAAGCTGAACATAGATTTAGTTTTTAATTACAATTATGTTTTGATAAAGTGAATTCCACTTGATGCCATTTTTAGATTTCGATGGTATTCAGCTATAGCACTCAAACTAAGGTGTTAAATAGGATGTATACCTTGAATGTTCTAGTAAAGTACCTAATAGTTAGGATTATCATACGTCCGGATTTCGGGTGTATGTCAATTGCGCCAGAAATCACAGGTAAGGAAAAAAAAATTATGGGATTCAAAAAAGTTATACATCAACTGCGCCGGACGATATTTATGTCCAAAAAAGATTATACATTAATTGCGCCGGTAATACTGAAGTTGAAAAATAAGCTGATTACACACTAGGCGATTTGAACGTACTCGTCTGCGTTTATATTACACACGGACGATTTAAAATCGCGACGTTTTAAACTGTACAAACTATACGTTATCTATCTACATGCAATAAATTAGTCAAATCGGAATATCCGCTAATAAAAATGAGATAACGTAATAATATTATATAACAATATTAACAAGTTATTTTTCTTTTTTCCAATTGATCAGTATCGTGTCGTCGTTCGTATAAATTCGTTTACGTGAAATAGTCTATAGCAATAGCAATTTCGTATAATATTATAAAGGAAGTAATTTTGAGTGAACGTGGGAAAGAATTAATTCTTTATAAAAATTATAAATTTTCATGAAAAAATATTACTAAAAATGGACGTAAGTGGTGGTGTACAGAAAAAACTTGTAACGCTAAATTGTATTTTGACGAGGTTGAAACTACAATATTAACAATATGTATTTTAATTTTTTTATATTTTTTAAATTACACTTTATTTTATATGTTTGATAATTATATTATAATCTAATAATAGTATAATAATATGATATTTTATATTTTATAATATCTTCCTGGCACAATAGATATATATTATGTATACCAAATTCATTTGTGATAAATTTATTGGCGCAAAAGACGTATACCTTTTTCGTTTGGGATAAATCCACCGGTGCAAAAGATGTATAAATTTCAGGTAGTCTAGAAAAATCGGCGCAATTGACAAACACCGCGAATTTTGTCCGGACAGTCCGGATTTCAAACACCTGTCCGGATTTAAAAAATATTCGGATTTTACAAAGGTAACCGTTTAACGTGGTTATAATGATGCAAAAAGTTATCAGGTGACAGATTTTATAACACATTATTAATTATATTATTATTATTGTTTATTATTTAATTATTATTGTTCATTTTATTAACATATTTTATAACATATTTAACTTAATAACTCTTATGTAAATATTTTATTCATAGATTTAAATAAAATTGTATTAATGAAAGAACAATATTGTTTATCTGTAATTTCCCCCCCCCCCCCCTTAAAAGGAACTAATGTCCGGATTTTGTCTAAAACGTTATGTAAACCCTACTAATAGTTCAATATTTAACAATGGCTGATCAGATATTCTTTTATTTTTGATCGAGGGTACTTCGACATTTTAAAGATTCTCTTTGTCTAATAAGTATTTTGGCTATACCACTGTTAAACTTATTGAAAGCTATGCAAATTATACAGCGGTGGATATAAGGCACTGTGAGCTATGCGACTGTATAGGGTGGTATGTTTTGGAGGGGTGGCAAATTTTGGGTACGCTGAAGAATTATATTTAATATATATTTTGTTCTTATCTATTTATGGAAAATAAATAATTTTTTTCTTTTATTAATAATTTTACAATTTAATAATTATGAATGGTGTATTTGGATTTCGTTTTTATTTGTTTCCTATATAGCTAAGTTAGATTAACTTTTTATCAGAAAATCGTCAATAACGATGACGATTATTGTTTATTAAGCTCATCTCATTGTTTATAAATACAGGATCATATCGTATTTATGTCTCTCAAATCTAAAAATAAAACACGAATTAGTAAAACGAGAAGTGGCGAAATCCCGTATTATAATTATAACACAGATTAAAATATTATGACAACATTATCCGTTTAATTTAATTGATATATTAAATTGAATTAGTCGACAGTTGTCGGTTGTCCATTCGCTATTGTTTTCTACTATTTAGAGTGTTGGTAGATATTACGAATTTTTGGTGAATATATAATATATTATAATATTTATTTTCATTTTACACTATTATATTATATATTTGCATTATGTATAAATACACCATTTAAAAGGTGTAGTGGTTCTCATTAAAAAAAAAAAAAAATTGAAAAGATAATAATAATCTTAATCATATCCAAAAATTAGATTGATTTTTTAAATCGAAAAAAGAAAATGAGCTATTACAAGAATAAATGTTTAACGATGAACACTTAACATTAAAATGTAATATATGATTGATTAATATTAATAATATTATTTTGTTTTTCTTGTATTAATTTCGAGTTTATAGTATTAAAGAATTAAATATTACATTTGAATCAGAATGTTTATATATATATAATTATCTAAATAAATAATTACATAATATTAAAAAATATTATAATATAAAAAAAAATTTTTGACGTACAATACAGATTTTTTTAGAATAACTAATGGCAACAATTTTTTATTTGACATAAATACGGTGAATTGGTAAAATTGCCCTTGAAATCATATATAAAATATGTATAATATGTATACCAAAACTTAATACTTTAACTGGAAAAATAAATCACAATTTATAGTTTAAAACATTAAAATATTTTCACTCTTTTTCACTGAACATTGAGTTTGCAAATCGGACTCCAATGCAAAAATACTAACGAAAATTCGTATTTAATCAATATACCAATAATATGTACGACAAGAACATGTAATTGTTCAATAAGACATGAACAAATGTACCTAATATTTAAATTTAAAAAGCAATTTTCGTATTAAGCAGTTTTTGTATTAAATACGGAAAAAATCTACCGCATTTTTAACCACAACTTTTTAGCAGCGCACATGTTATCGTAGTTATTTTTTCAACTATATCGTGTGATGTGCACAGAGCAACCCGTTGAAGCGTACAAATCCCTTGGAAACAGTTTCAGACGCGGTGTTTAAAAATCGAACACCATTATTTCGCATAATATAATACGAAACGATTTGGCATGCGGTTCCGAGAGAACAAATCACGGATGAAATCGAATGTACGCGAACATTTCGAACGGGTTACGCGAACGACATCGATGAGAAATGCAATCTACTGATGATAAAATAAAAAAAGGAAAAAACGTCGAGTTACCAAATGTCGGGTGTTTTCGACACACGTGCGATCCGTGGACGTGGCGATCACCGTGTGTTCAATACGGGTCCGGTGGAAAAATCGGAACGGCGTGCGGAGTGTTCGCGCGCGTCGACGACGTCGGACCGGAAAGTCTGCCGGTTGCCGATGATCGGCCAACGGAAACGAGTTGTCGATCGCGAACCGGGATGGGGGGGGCGACGAACCCGGACGGCCGGAAGCGAGAGACGATTCGGAATACGTTTCACCTTCCGCGCGGCGAGTCCGTGCCGGGGTGGACGGCGGCCGTCGTCACCGGGGATGCGGGGCCACGCGAGTGACTGCCGGGCGGTGTGCGACCGAACTGCGATGCCGGCGCGCGCGCCACACGGTGGCTGTTTGTGCGATAACGCCATCGTCTCGGCGGCGGCGACTCGGAGCGGCCGTGTGCGAACCCTCGTCGTGGACGCGGTGTGGACGAGGCGGGTCTTTTTCGTCGCCCTTCGCGGTACCGCCGTCGCCACCGGCTCGCGGCCGCTCTCCCTCCACGTCTCGTGCCGCCGTCATTGTCGTCCGTCGCCTAGACTTCTGCCACGCTTATCCGGCCTGCACGCGAGTCCCGAGCACGTTCCGGATGATCGAAAAAGGAAAGAAAAATCCCGGCACGAACGTCCATGCGCTGCAATTCGAATTTCGATCGGATCAACCGTGTACGCGATGCGGATGCACACGGCAAGTCTCAACTCTTGCGACGTTTTTTTTTTTTTTCTGTATGGCGGATCATCGTAAAAGTTTATGGTCGTGTCGTGAGGTGAATCGGACGGAGCGAGAACGCGGTTTTCCCGTGATGATTGGCTGACTGATCATGTCCCAACTGTTCCTGGACTCGTCGCACCGACGAACCGAACGCGAGCGTGCATGCAGGCAAAATCAACTTTCTGAAGCGGTACATTTGGAACGGAAAGCGGCGTTCATCAGTGGCGTGTTTATGGGCAAGGATGTATTCCCCTTCCCTATTGGCCTCATAAATACTTATCTAAACATCCTATGCATATTAATATATTTTATGCTAATATGAGTTTTTTTATTTTTTTCCGTTGAGTCGAAGACCGGGCAGGATCTGTTTTCACACTACTACTCACCCGGTAATATAAGTTGTAGTCACGTAAAATGTTTTTCTTTTATTAATTTAGTGATCAATGGCGATTGTTTTAATAAATGGATTTATCACTGATGTGTTTATGGAAAGTTCATTTTATTTAGAACGATAGTAAGAGGAGTTATAAGTAGATTAATGATTTATGTGAAATCTATATTGATAACAATGTTTTGATTGCGGGAATATTATTGTTGTTGTTTTCTATTATTGGACTAAAGCTTAGGATTTAAATTCAAATTTAGAGGACATAAAGTTTTAGATTTCGCAGAAGCAATAGATACCGGATTGGTATTTACTGAGGGTTTTAAATGACGGACATCCTTTGAAGTTCGCTATGTTTACCTTTATACAAAGGACATTTAGCGGGATAGCTTCAACCTTTGATTTATTCAGAAGTAAATTGATTGTCACCACATTTGACACAACGTAACGAGTAACCGCAAGACTGTCATGGGTCGTCGGGTTTGGTAGTTGTGGCTTGAAATGGGCCCAATTGACATTGTAGGAATTTGAAATTTTAATCATTACGTTAAGCAGAGATACTCAAAAATGTCATTGTTATTGGAATCATAAAGCGTGGAGAGTTAATTGGAAATATTTGTTGGTATATATCAAGTCTGTTCAAATATTGTGGAACCATGGATCATCATGTTCGTAAAAATAACTGTGCTTTGAAACTTTAACAGATAACGGAGCGTTTGTCGACATACGTGAGAATTTTACAATTAAACAGGAAACTGAATATAAATACTTATTTTGTTTAAATAACTGAAATAAATAGTTTCTTTGTGTAATTTCTAAATATTTGAATTGCAAAGTATGAAACTATACTCGTATATCACACATAGTGTTTATTTTTTAATAATCTTATAACTATTGTGTCTCCACTATTTATTTTTTTCATATTAACTTTAAAGTGTATTTCATTTATGTTATTTATCATTTTTACATTAACTTAATATATATTGTATATATTTCAATAAAAATAAGTTAAAAAGAGTAACTATTATATTTATTTATTTATTTAACGCCGCGAAGGCAAATATTATGTCAGTAATTTAATTTAATTCATATCAGTAGGAGTCGGACAAAAAATTGTTCATGTTTTCATTAGTCAACCACCCATATACCACCTAGTGGCGTGCATTCAAATTTATTAAAAGGAATGATTAAATTGTAAACACAGTTTTTATGTCAATATCAAGCGTCTATTTATATACCTCCTCCAAAGGAAAATAAATGTTTTTATGATTCCATTATAATTGAAAAATATTAAATTTAATACATACTTTAAAATAATCATGATGTGCATATTTTTCATTCTTACCATTTCAAAACTGGATTTTTTTATAGTTTTTGGGGTAGATCTATATCCACCTAAATATTATGCCACTGCTTATCTATACACGTCTACTAAAACATAGAATCATTCAACGCGTGTTATAAGTTTTGTGTTTGCGATTTTTTGTTTTTTAGTATTTCGTAGTACTTTTTTCGTACTCTTTTGTCTAGTGTACTTATGGTTATTTAGTTATGTACGTTTAGCTAAAATCAAATTATTTATAAACAACTAGTAGTTCTTTTTCTTATTTTTAAAATAAAAATGAATAAAGAAAATGAAAGTGAGTTATGGGTTGTCAGTGCAGTTTATATTATTTATTTATTTATTTTAATTTTATTTAACGTCAGACGGATGTTATTTACACAGACTTCAGCAAGGCTTTTGATTCAGTAAGCCATTTGGTGCTGATTGCAAAATTAAAGACTTATGGCATAACTGACCAATTGTTTACTTTAATTAGTTCTTACTTAATGAATAGGTTTCTTAAACACTGTTTCTAGCAGCCTAATGCAATCTAAAATTATCTCTTAATATTTTGTATTTAATCTATATCACTATTGTACTTATCTTTATTCTAATAATGCTACATTATATACTTATTGTCACTGTACTTGAGCCCACCCGAGCGTTTACACCATTGAATAAAATAAATAAAATAAAAATTATATTGACTTCAAAACTAAATCGAAAGAAAAAAGGAAAAATATGAAAATGGTGGAATAAAATGTTAATTGACAATAGGGAACTAATATATATATTAATTTATATTACATTTATTTTAATATTCCAATTGGTTTTATATATATTTTATAGATAGAGTGGTAATAAACTATTAAATTAATTATCATACGAGTGTTCTGGTAAATTTGAAAACTTTTGTCGAATAACTTCAGCATATTTGGGGTATTTACTTAATTTAATTGGACCATTTATAATTAAACAAGTCACTCACTTAGGAAAATTCATGTCTGCATGAGAACGTTTAGGTGTAACGTTAAGGTTTTGGTAAATGGGGATAGTTATACAAGTTTAAGGTACTTATTCAAAATATAACCTCAAGTTAATTCTTGAATTTTAATTGGTGTGTGTAAAGCATTGACAGTAAAATTTTCTTTTTCTGAAATAAAGTAATTAATTTTATTTTTACAACTATAAATATAAATAAAAATACAAATACAAATATAAATTTTTATTTTAACAAATATAAATATAAATAAAAATACAAATATAAATTGCCAAAAAATTATTTTTTAACATTTTTATTTTTATTTTAGACCCAACCTTTCATAATATTATTTTTGCAGATACCTCTGTTGAGTTGTTATGTAGTGAAAATACTTTTGATGAATGACTTAGTGTTGTGGAATTAGATGGAAATTTAAATAAATGTAAAATTAAACATTAAATATTGAGATGACATATTAATAGCTGTATGTAAAGCTAAATTTTGGAATTGAGATGATAATGATAAATGTGATAATTATACATAATTCAATGTTATATTTCAAGATATACATGTTTATCAATTCGTTTTAAGTTTTGTATTATTGCTATAATCATCAAATAATTTTTTTCATGTCACTATGTTTACTAAAAAAATATTTCTTTAATTTTTTGAGTCTTAATACTACTTAACAAAATAATATATACAGCAAAAAACATATTATATTCATCCATCTGCATTTTATTTTGGCTCTCTTTATAATTTTATATGAAGGACTCATATGCTTGAGACACAAGCAAATGGTCATAAATTATCCCATTTATAGTGATGGTGATTATATTAATTATAAAAAAAATATTTAGAACAGTTCTAATAATTTCGTTTAATACTGACTATAATATTACTTATGAAAATATTAGATTACAATGTAGAATACCAGGAAGCTTATCATAACTATACCTTTTCAAATAAATTAACAAAACAAAACGTTATATTTACCTGCAACAAAACCTTTGCCACAATAAATAAAGTCTGTTAGTTGATAATATATATTCATTACTGGAAAATATGTTAATTCCTTACAGTGGAAACCATGATAGTGGATAATTTTTTGCAATAGATTTTTCAAAGTTATTAGAATTAATCCAGATATTTTTCGAAATTATGTCTGCAGTTTTTTGTATTCTAGAAAACCTATTGTTCTAAATTCTTAGTATAACTTTACTAGTTACCGAATGATGTGCACATAGGCACAACTAAGGGTTTTTTTTTGGGGGGGGGGTAAGGGCTATTTTTTTGTATCATTTTAATAATTAACTCTTAATTTTTAATTGTAAAGAATAGATAAATATTTGGAAATGGCTAAGATAAGCTTATGTTAACTCTAGTTCATCATTTCACTCGGACTAAAATAGTAACGCATTCATAAAAAAAAAAAAAAACGCGTTATTATATGTTCAGTGTTCCCTATAATCTTCATAAAGTTATTATAATTATAGTAAAAAATTACCAAAATAAAGGTGTAAACATCTAATATCCCCGTGTATACGTTACTACCGTCGCGTCCACAAAGAACATAGTTAACATTGTTAAAATCACTTTACAACGATTTTTCCCTTTTTCTTGTTCTTACTCTCTCTCTTTTTCATAACAATTGTTTTTTTTCCGTAGTCACTTACATCACGCACTACAATAACATCGCCTCCGTATCGTTATTTACATTTCTCGTGTCCCAGCCGTTATTTGTTTATGCATTGTGTTTGTATTTGCAACTCCCTTCCCATAGCGCCGTCACACCCCAAAGTTTGCACACGCGACATGAGCTTTGGTGGAACAACAGGTGTTGATCCTCACCTTAACTCCACCACTCTCACACCCGAATACGCTTTGACAGAGTAGTTTTTCCACTACTACCCCATACTCATCACGTCCGTTCCAATGCCCACACGTATCACGTACACATTCGCCTACACGCACTCCGCAAGCACTGATAAACCTCCCCAGTAGAATAACGACTGAGATTACCACCGTCACTATTCTCTAGCGGATTGTTTCTGTACTCTAAAGAAATAATTGATATTTTTGCAATTAATTTTTATGTTATTATTGCATGAATATATAACATAGGTACCTATATATTATAAGCTATAAACAGAAACTTGAACATGTGCTATATATTCTGGTGTCACTATATGGGGAACACGTCTAGGAATCTTTGGGACCACATTACCATGTTCCTGAAAATCCTTAACCCATTTTAAAATCGATCGGTGGTTGGGAACTGCACGTGGAGAAAGTCTGAATAAGCCCACGATCCACTCATTGTTTCGGAAAAATATCTCTACTGCGAACAAGCGATGTTGAATACTCCACTGCGCCATTGCAACTAAACTTCCTGTCACGTACTACACAATGAAATGTTCGGAAATATTGTGCGATGTCCCTTCCCAAAGTTACGCTTATCTCAAAATGTGTCGTTTTTGCTCCGCCACCTGTATATGCGTAAGAATAATTAGAAAAATCCATCGATGATTTTTGCTGTGTTCTAAACAAAACCCATACCACCTTGAATCCGTCAAGTCAGTGCGATTTAATCATTTCTAGATATCGTCTTAAAAAACAATATTTCACATTGCTTGGTAGTCGTGCCTGCGTATAACAATATAATATATAACATTTTCGAGTAAAAAACCTTTTTCGTCTCAAAATTATTCGTATAAAATGATAAACCTAGCCCATAATTCACATCATTTTTACCTTTAACTCTCGTCAAATGGTTTTGACATAATATTTCAAATAAATCATAATTGATGTTCAATATGTGCCGGCTTAAACTGTTTAAAGAGTGTGGTAAAGTATGGAATTACGTCGAGCCCTACGATCTTAATTTCTTAAAAAAAAAAATTACTTGAAATAAGAAAAATATAGTCATTTGTTCAATGAAAATTTCATTTAATACGATCTTAAGTATTCAACATATCTTTAAACATGTACTAAATACACTATATTTTCTACAGTACTAAAAAAAATTGTAAGTCCACCTTTTTTATCAAGAAACTGCTTCCATAGTTATTACAGTTTTTGGAAGTTGTTAAACCTGAAATATATAAAAAAATATATAACATTTTTAAACTTGTACTAAAATTGTATCCTATTTTGTTACATTTTTAAAGAATTCGTTTTGGATAATAATTAATAACTAAAGATTTTTTTACTAATTAAAAAATAAATTAAAATAGGATCAAATTTTAGAAACTTGCAACTTCTAAAATATTTCATTTTAGATTCTGAACGGAGTGAAGAATGTATTGATTTTACAATGATGTGTGTTTTTTTTTTTTTTTTTTTTGTGTCTGTCGACACGATTTGGGGCAGTAAAAATGCTTCGATTGCCTTATGTAGCAACTTTTCTGTAAGAAAAGTGAATCTATTTGGTACGTTGGGGGGTCAAAAGTAAAAAATTTCCAATATTTTTTAAATGCGACGGGAAAAACCATAAAAAAATTTGGGAAAAACGGGAGTTTTTACGCAAAACCAGTTTTTGACATAAACAAATTTTTTATTTTGCTATAACTCAAAAACTAATCGATGTAAATACTTTAAATTTTCACCAAATGTTTAGATTAGCGTTCTCTATACACCATTAAATTTTCAAAGTATTTTTACTTTTATTAAGCTATTTATAGACAATTGAAATTTTCATTTTTTTTAAGTATTTTTTTTTTAAATAACGATAAAATTTTTTTGGCTGCCCAGAAAATCTTGAAAATTTAATACAAGGTTTCTTATAAGTTGTTCCTTAACTGATAAAAAAAAATCTAAAATCGTAAGTCACAATTTTTTTTTATAAGTGCTCAAAGTTCCAATTTATACGAAATATGTAAAAATCACGATAATTTGCAAGTTATTTTGTAGATAAAAATTCATAAAATTTTTTCTGTT
This sequence comes from Sipha maydis, assembly GCA_034509805.1. Classification (NCBI taxonomy): domain Eukaryota; kingdom Metazoa; phylum Arthropoda; class Insecta; order Hemiptera; family Aphididae; genus Sipha; species Sipha maydis. The sequence continues at coordinate 240,896 of JASXSY010000210.1, read as the reverse complement.
CATACTTAAGGTTCAAAATTTTAACACTAGGTTATCTATAAGCTACTCTTCAAAAATCTTTAAAAAAATTTCTACCAGAATTAGAGGAAAAAATTTTATGACTGTTTGAAATTTAAATATTTACGAAATTGCATAAAATAGCGATTTATTCTCAAACAATTTTTAATATTTGTTATAATTCAAAAAGTATAGGTCGCAGATTTTTGAAATTTCTACCAGCTGTTAAAATTGGTATTTCCTTTAAGTCACATTTTTTTCAAAATATAATATTGATTTTGAAGCCACTTATAGGCATTTAAAATATTCGATTTTTTTATATTTTTTTTTTATAATCGGTGATAAAAAAAATTTGGCTCCTACAAAATACTTGAAAATTTAATAGAAGATTCCACAGAAGTAGTTCTTAAAGTCATTCAAAAATTATTAAAATCCATAGGCACAATTTTTTTTTTATAAGCGTTTGAACAGCGGATATTGACATAAAATTACGTGTAAAATATAATATAATGTATAATATTCTAGACTGACAAAGATACCGTTTTTTTTTAAAATGCTCTAACTCAAAAACGAAAAACCGCAACAACTTGAAATTGTCACCAAATCTTTATATTGACGTTTTCTATACATGGTTAAGTTTTCAAAGTATTTTGACATATTTTGACTTATTTATAGACAATTTAAATTTTCAATTTTTGTAAAATTTTTGTTTTTAAACATCTATAAAATTTAATTGGTTGAGCGAAAACTCTTGAAAATTTAACACTAGGTTTATAATAAGTTAAACTTATCGTAACTAAAAAATATCGGTGATCAGTTAACTCAAATTTTTTTTTATAAGCCCTTAATGCTCAAATTTGTATAAAATGTGTAAAAATCACGATAATTTGCAAGTTATTTGGAGATAAAAATTCATAAAATTTTTTCTGTTCATACTTTAGGTTCAAAATTTTAACACTAGTTTATCTATAAGCTACTCTTCAAAAATCTTAAAAAAAATTTCTACCGGAATTAGAGGAAAAAATGTTATGACTGTTTGAAATTTAAATATTTACGAAATTGCATAAAATAGCGATTTATTCTCAAACGATTTTAAATATTTGTTATAATTCAAAAAGTATAAGTCGCAGATTTTTGAAATTTCTGCCAGCTATTAATATTGGCATTTCCTTTATGTCATATATTTTTCAAAATATTATATTGATTTTTAAGCCACTTATAGGCATTTAAAATATTCGAATTTTTTACATTTTTTTTTATAATTGGTGATAAAAAAAATTTGGCTCGTACAAAATATTTGAAAATTTAATAGAAGATTCCACAGAAGTAGTTCTTAATGTCATTCAAAAATTATTAAAATCCATAGGCACAATTTTATTTTACAAGCGTTTGAACAGCGAATATTGACATAAAATTACTTGTAAAATATAATATAATGTAGAATGTTCTAGACTGACAAACTATATCGCTGTATGCAACTGCCAACCCATCCTAATTGAAAAATATATTTATCGTTTCAAAATAAAATAAACTTTTTACAATGTTTATAAATAACAATGTATTATATCCTAGACAAACATATGAACTCCGTTCAGAATCGTTATTCGTATACAATGATATCTATCATTGCATTCAAATTTAACAAATCCATTATAATAATGACCTATCCTATAAGCGAGGTGCACTCCACCCCTAACTGTACAGCAGAGCGAGGCCCATCCGGTTCTTTTTTTAAATCATTTTTATATCAAACACTATGAAATTAAATTTTGAAAAATTTAGCTTAAAACTTTTGGCATAAATAAACATGATTAAAAAATATTAACTTTCAAGAAAGACATATTTTTTAAAAATGTATGTTATTAAAATATTAGATCATTCCAGAAACAAATATAATTTTCAAAATTAATTATTTTCCTTAAATACAATTAACACAATAACCATTCTAGATAAATGTATGTAGAAAAGAGTATGAGATCTACAAAAAATATCACACTGGGCATTTTGAAAAATCATTTAGGTATATTTTACATCAAAGATTCTCGATGTTATTCTTTATTTCGTAACCTTAAGATGTGACACATGGCTCGGAAGTTATAGCACTAAAAAAATTAATTTTTAGCGCTTAAATATGCACATAAAAATATTAATATAAGCGCTATAAATAGCACTAAAAATTTGAAAATATGCAAAATAAAATGTTCAACAAATTTTTTTAAACATGAAAATTAGTTATATTTTTAATTTGAAGATTTTTTTTAACATGAAGTATTTGATTTTTTTAATTTTACAGATTTTTAATGTATTGCATAGAATATGGTAGTAGGTACGAACTATAGGTACTATTTGAGAGTAAGTACAACAGTTCACGATCAATGGAACACGTGACATATCTAAATGATGACGGAACATTAAAATAAAATTACCGTGTTCAGTCATTAGTACATATTTAAAACGACAACAGAATAATACAACAAATCCGATGATAGTACGATGTGACTGACGATTTTTTTTTTTTTTTTTTTTTTTTTTATTAAGAAAAAATATAACATTTACAATCTGTGCAAACTAGCACAATAAGCAAATTTGCAAAACAACATAAACAAAAACATCAAAAAACATCTAGAAAACGTGATAAGGAAAGCCATCCAGTGATAGAACCCTTTTTTTTTTTTTTAATTATATTTTGGATAAAGTGCCTAGATCAGGAGATCACGACACCACCGTATTTTTAGACGACGAGGAGGGTCATTTGAAAGTGAAAAAGAATACTGGTTTGAGACGAGTGGGTTGGAATGTAGGGATAATCTGGAGTGGAATTTTTTGTAGTGTGCTATGGTTAGGTTTTCGACTGTCTCAATATTTAGATCTTTGTGGAGAGAGTGGTTGCTTACATACCATGGAGCAGAAGTTATTTGGCGTAGGCAAATGGATTGGAATGATTGAATATTTTTTGTATGGGTTGGCTTGGCGCAAAAACTGACGATTTTAAAAATAAACAATTTATTGGAAACGAATGGAATTGTCCGATTTAATTAATGATAATAGCGGTCTAAGACTGTTTATTTTGGATGAGTACCATTTTAAAATGAAACAATTTGTTTTCGTTCTCATATTCGTAGACTGCTGTTTAGTAGGTAATTTAGTTTTTAAAAAATATGTGTTTATTTCCTTTATTATCTAAAAATATGACCATAAACAGCATTTAAAACTCCAAATTAGCAATATAGCTCCCATAGTATGTATTTATGTGAAAATATCCCCAAAAATAGCACTAGAAACCTTAAATTAGCAAAATAGCGGTAAAAACCGTAAATATGCAAAATATAGCAAAATAAAATTTCGTGTATGACATCAGAGAAGTGTGAAACATACTTGTATCTTAATTTGGATGTTCTAGAACGAACCAAGAAAAATATGCATTTTCTAGAACTTCCGAGACCTGGTTATGCCCCTGGAATAAACACAACTCATTTTAGACATTATCATGAACTTATTATGCACTTTAGGAAATGCCACTGAACATATTTAAAATTATTTTGAAAATAATTTTTTAGCCAATAGAAATTCTTTTAAAAAAAGTACATTGTTATAAGAATGTACGACTGTAAATGAAAAGTGTTCGTAAGATTACATCCATCGGGTATTAGTGATGTGACACGAAGCTTAGTTATCCGAAAATCCAAATAATCCAGATTACAAATTTAAGTTTTTAAGCTATAATATTAGAATTTTTGATTTTTGAAATACAAAATCTGAATTTTACATTTTTGAACTTAAATACATAACTTTTAAATATTACATCAAAATCATCATTTAGTATAAACAACACACTAGTTATACTTTATAATTATTTTAAAAGTATAAACCACTTAATAATTTAATTTTTTGTATAAATTAAGTTTTGATTATTTAACCTACTTTTTGTTACGGTTTCAATAATATATTTGATTGTACTAATTAATTTTAAATGAAATTCTAATTGTGACTAGTTTATAAATTGTATATACTTTAAGTATATTTATTTATTTATATAAATTTAACGGGTTTGATAACTCAATTACATAAGTGGTATTAAGTATGTAATAAATATGTTACCAATATTAAATTACAGAAATATATTACCATTATTAATGAATTCGACAACTAAATATTTGATGAAATATATAATTTTACACTAAAATCTAAACCCGTATATTATGATAATTTATTAAATGAATAAAATAACACTTTTCATAAATAACATATTTGTTATTTCACTATTTTTTCATTAATTCAACCATTAATTTAAATCAGTCATAAATGTATACGACAGAAATTCCGACATTGAATTAAATACAATTTTCTGCTGATCAATCACTTTGGAAAAAGTTTTGAAGTATGACGGAGTATAATTCGGAAGTAAGTGCCAGAAGCAAAGTCGATGATTGTTGGATAAAAGAGGACGAAGGGTCAATCATAGGTGAATGCCTATCTGAAAAAAACAAAAACTGTAGTGACACACCAGATTTCGTTTTCTACAGATAAACCACCTGGAACAACATCTACCTCCAAAATATTATTGAATCTGAATCAATACCAGGAGAGAATTAGAATTAGAATTAGTTAAAGAATTAGAACAAATTAATTCATTTTTAAAAATTAATACAAGTGTTTCAAATTCAGAAAATATTTTTACATAAATTGTGCTCCGAATTTGATTGCGAGTATCAAGGATAAACATAATTGGATTTTTGAGTTATGTGAACACGACTTCATTAAAAAAAAAAAATGTAACTATTAGAAAACAAGAAATCTATAGAAATATTGGAATCAACAATAAAAATGAGAACTGTTTTTCAGTAATAAGATGATTATGAGAAAAAATTAAAGGTCTACTCTTTAAAATTAAATGACTTGATATTAAAAAAAAACAACTTACTGCATATAAATAATGTATAGTAACAATCGTTACTAGTTAATAATATCTCAAAGGTGGTATTCCAGTTATTAAAAATGAAAACTTAAAAGAAATGATTAAAGTCACAGTAGATTTACTTGAAGTAAATTTACAAAAATTCGATATATTATCTGATCGTCGAGTAAACAGTAATAAGTATATAAAAATTATTGTTAAATGCAATATAATTAAATTGGTTAAAATAGTATTGCATTTAACAATAATTTTGTGAGATTTAGTTTCGGTTATAAAAATTACATTAATGTAATTCTTATAACCGAAACTAAATCTCACACTTTTAATAAGCAACCACGTAAATCATATCAGATTCATTCTTCTTTCCTAGATAAAATTGTATACATTAACCATGAACTTACTACTATGCAATTAACTAAAGCATATAATTGTAAATATATTTGGGCTAATGCGTAAGTTATATACTTAAGAAAATGTGAAGTCAAAAAATTTAAAATGTTAATAATAAATCATGTTTATGAACTAGATGTGATAAGATATGAGAATTCAAAACTGATACGTTTAAACTCAATTCAGTAATTAATAAGATGGTGATGTTTTTTTTCACTTAAATTAATTTATCCACGAAATAATATGCTATTAAAACTAGAACAAACTAAGTTTTAAGTTATCCAATTATTACTATAATTTTCTTATTGTGCGCGTTTAAGTGTAAAAATTAAATTACAAACCGTTTGACATATCTGACTGTGGTTATTAAAATATTTTTCCAGTTAATTTGTATAATACATTTTATTTAAATGCTAATTTATCAATGATAAAGAGTAAAATAAATTATATTTCCTTTTTATTATTTAAAATCCATATGTTACATCTCATATATACGCGTTAGATTTTTTTTTTTTTTTTGTAAGATTATGCTGAAACTTTTTATTAACAATTAAACACCTATTGAAATACGATTTATATAAATATAAATAATCATGTACGATTTTGAAATTCTATGGTTGTTTCCGAACCGGGAATATTTTCTCCGATACTCTTTCTTATAATAAGTATTATTATAAAGTATTATATTCTAATACATTTATGTTACTTTTAGATATGATATCTTAATACGTCAATTCAGACTAAAGCTTGATCATTAACTCCGTTCAATTATATACTCTGTACAATTATATAATCATCAATTGTTCGATACTTATACGGCATTAGTAACTATACAAACTTGTTTTATTGCTCCTCATACTTTTTCTTATAGATAACTAAATAAACATAAGCCGTATTTGATCATTATATTATACTTTTCAGGCTACATTTTAAACAGCATATTTTTTACTTTGTAACTATTTTAACAATTTATATTTTTAATTTTTACGGTAATATAATTGCGCTTGTTTTATATTCCACAATAACTTCGACATTTATTTTTATTTTTTTTTTAATACTTACTTCAAGTTTAAGAATACATTGGTTGTTGTTACTGAATATTTATTTGTTTGCAATAGAACTTCGAATAATAAGGTTAATAAAAAGGTTTCATAAGTATACTTTTTATGTAAATACTGTTGGTACATCAAAAAGAAAAATTCTTCAGTTTTAGTAGTTCTTCAACGAAGAAAATTACTGCGAAAGCGGATAAAAAATAATCCTTCACCCCACAAGCCATTAACATTTTTTTCGATAAGACAGACGACTTTCCATTTGCATAAATATTTTATAACAATTCCAGCCTTACTCTATTTTAACCAGTGTATAAGTTCAAAAGAAATTTGACTCGATCAACAGTTATCTTTTGAATATTTAAAATTTTGAAACTTTAAGACTAAGGCGTAATATTTCATATAATATCATATTCAGGCATTTAGTATGATGTTAGCTTTAAAATATGTCAAACTTGTTTTTGAATGTAATGACTTTTTGTGATTGAAAATAACATAGATGATGAAAGACTTAAAAAAAGGAATATTATCAAATTTTTATACTAAAAATGTGTTTTTAAAACTTGAAATTTAAGTTCAAGGTTAATTTGAAAAGTGAAACATGGGCAATATTTTTATATACTTTGCTTTTAGGATAAGACCTAATTATAATGAATGAATATTTGACCATGAAGCATATAATAGGTATCGTTTGACAAGTATTACCATCAAATATTTATAATTTAAATAGCAACTTCATCATATTATACATTTATGTTTAGATTAAATACATGGATTATATTTATAATTATTTACTGGTAGTGATTTAGTATTTATAACACAATTATGTTAAGTAATATTTAACTACACTTTTTATTTTACTTTTCAGAAAACAATTTTGATTATTGTCATTCATAATCAACGTAAAAAATAAAAATAAATATAATTTATTGCTAAGGAAACAATTATATTTTATAAATCTGAAGAATGTTTTAAAATTATATAACCATAAATGTTCACACAAAATTATATTTTTGCTTTTGTTTTTATTTATTACGTAGCCATGTCTCCTCTTAACTATGTTTTAACTATATCTTAATTGTCTAGAATATATAAGTATATATAACTTTTTAAATATATTCGGTTAACCTCGAAACAGAATCGTTAAACAGATGCGTTGATACCCAAAATATGTATTATAATAATTTATATTTAAATACTAGTTATACAATTATGTACAGAAATCTCAACATTTTATATAATTACCAATTTGTATATATAATGATAACCATATTAATATATATTATATTTTACATACAGTATAACTTCTCAGATAGATAAATAACTAGAATTTACTAAGAAACTGTTATAGATTTAGATCATATATATATATATATACGATCTGTCATAACTATTATAATATATATTAGATATAGATTTAGTACATAAAAATGAAGATATTGTGTAATATCTGTAGTTCTTAGTATTTTTTAAATAATTATTATTTTCTTAAATAATGCCTTATATGTTATATATGTTATATAAATATATACATTAATACCATATAGTTATTGTTAATTTGACTAAATGTTTTGTTTAAAACATAATATTTTATATATAGTACAATTAAGCTCTTTACGTAAAATCATATAACAAATTTAACAAATTAACATTAAAAAGTTTAATAATTTTTTGAATGTATTACTCTATTCACGTAGTAGAATGTGATTAAAAATCTTAATTTAAGATTGTATGAAATTTATGATGATAAAGTAAATTTTAAGTATTATTTCCAGTATTCATGATATAGCAACTACCAACTATCAACTATCAGTACCAACTCATGTTATAATATTACAAAGAAATGCATTTTGTTCATTTGACTTCGAAAAAAAAAATAAAATAATTTTAGAGTTACATAATTTTTGTCAGCATAGCAGTTTTTTTATTTTGTGTCCAATCTCATTGTCATCTACTAGCAGATTTTCCACATACAATTTTTATAATATTTATATATCAAATCAATCAATAGTAACAATTTCATATTCATCTTGAAATGTAAATTTCATTTTATCGAACACAAGTCAACGAACTACTATAATCATTCATAAAATCATTTCACCAATTTATAAAGAAATATTTCAAAATAAATATGATTTCAAGAAATCCACGCTTAAAATGTTAATTCTTCAAAAGTCCATAGCCAAAGTATAAATTTAAATTTCAAATTGATAATTTGTATTAATATGTGGTATGATATACGTATTCAATTCTATATTATTTTAAAAACCAACAAAATGTAATAATATTTAAAATATATTCAATAAATATTTACTAAAATAATATAAAATAAGCGAAATAGAAAAAAATCGTATCATTAAATAAGTCGCTTTCAAAAAGGACTGTTAAAAAAAACAAAAAAAAAAAAAACATGAACATGAAAATTTAAACTGTTATTAAGTTCAGAAACATAAGTAGAATATTAACCATAACACAAATAAATAATAAACTATAATTTGATATTTTTATTTAAAACAATATTTATTATGATAAAATAAATAATAATACAATATTATTTCAATAAGGTGTCTTAACTAATTTTGTTCTAACAAACATAAAAAATTGTTAAACATTTATTTTTCAATTTTGTAGAAATTATATCGCTCTATAACTTAAAATCATCTGAAAAACTCTAGATCAGAAGTTAAGGAAATACAACATATGTATGGTTTAAATTGATAATATAAAGCACTTCTTTTATAATTCAGTTCAATTTCCGATCAAATAAGAAACTACAATAGTCTTTGTCTGTATATCTGGTTTTTGCAGAAATTGTATATTTCAACATTTATTTTAAAATCAATTAGTCTATATATTTGTAGTGTCATACTGAAATTTACTCATCGTGATAATATCTGTGTTAATAAAAATTGTCAAATAATATTTTTGATTAAAGACCCTCAGGACATAAAAATATATTTTATTTTATATTGGTAAAATACATATATTTTACTTAAATTTTCAAAAATTAATATATTTATTTTTTAATTTTTATAATATTCGAAAATTATTTTAAAGTTATAATTAGTAGTGATTCATTTAACTATTAATTAATAATTTAGAGTAATTATTAACATTTTATGTAGTTTATTTTTTAAAAAAAATTTTCAATAACTGTTTTTTAATAATTTTAATAATTTACTAATTTATCGAAAAATATTACATATATATAATTTTACATTATGTTACATTTCGCTCATTCAGTTTTTCAAATACAGCATGAAAGATAAATTATTATTACGAAAGCAGTAAAAAGAATTTTAAAATGTCATTTTAAATACATATTCACTACTAACCATTGATAAAATAATAATAACAAATATAATTAAAATTAAAAATTAGTAGTTTGTAGAAGTAAATATAAATATACGACGCGATTTTATTGACTTTTTATACATATGTTGCTGTATTTTTAATTCTAAACTGTTCATATTTTACAAATATAATAATATTTCAGACTAAGTATTTATTTCTAGGTGTAAACTATTTGTTTATTTATACATTAACTAATAAATAGTATGAACAATATTTTAAATGTGTTTAAACTTTTAAGTATTGAATTGCTTGTTAATTTATTTTTTTATTTAAAAGGTTTACAAGTTTCAACAGCTAAGATTATTAACCAACATTTTTCTTTTACAGGGTTAATATTTAAAATTTGTTGAAAGTGATTGTGGTAAATTATTTAATATATTTATATTATATGTGGCTAAGAATATATTTTATTAATAAGATTGATTTTTGTGATGAATTTGATGATTTTTAAAGTTGATTCTGCATTGAGTGCTTCTTTTATATTGTACGGAAGGTTCAAAAATTTGCGGGATTGCTTATTAATTGTATGATAATTTATCATTACTTTCAAATATCAAAACACCCGAAACTCATATCTCACCCAAGACCTGTATCATTTTTATATTTAGGTCATATCTATCCATCTACTATAAAATAAATGTTATTTTATTAACCATATACGCTTCAGCATTTAAAAATAATACTTAATACTTATTAAAATATAACTTACTAAAATTCAAACCGGTTATATTCACTTTTAATACCAATAACCTAATTATCCAATTTACCAAAATTTTAATTTAAGACCAGTTTATTCGGCCTCCATCACTAGTATTTTCTTCACATCGTCCTTGAGCTATTTACTCGACAAACATAAGGCAATTATTTATATTTTTTCTAAAAATCTTTTACAATAAGTACCACAGCCAATATATCAAAATAAAATTCCAATTTGAAATTTTCAAAATTTTATGTAAAGTAGTATAATATTAAAAAATTCGTTATGATCTTAGTTACAATATTTTGTAATACTTAATGGAATTAGTCACAGATTTGATTAAATACTTATATTTTTATTTATTGTTCTTGGGATTTTATTTAGATATTTTCACAATTTTTATATATCCATCGGTAGATCAAAAGATTATTCGATTATTCACTTAATTTTAATTTAAAAAAATTTATAAAATGTAAATACTTTTTTATTAGAAAATAAATAGTAATTACAAGATATAATATAAAAGGATATTATAAAACTAAATAAATAATTTAAAAAAATTCTAATACATTTTTTGGATAATAATAAATTATAATTTATAGCACTTTCTCTAAATTTTTATCTTCTTCTGTATCTGAACGTTCGAAAAAATAAATTCCCTTGACATTTGATAAACAATATCATTAACTAACTTTTGTATAAATTACATATGATAATATCACATATAAATAAATATATTCTATATTTTGGAAAAATGTTATTGCGCCCCTACTAACAAATAGCTATACCATCGTGATTAAATAAACAACAACGATTATAATAATTAGCTTATAACTTATATATAAATTTATTAACTTTAGTTTAAAAGTTCTTAGTTGTTTTATTATATATAATTAAGAAATCCTATACAAGCACTATATATTTTCCTTGGCTAACAAACTATATAGTTCACACTTTACATTTTCATATTGAAAACAATCTTAAAGTAGATTATAAATAGATTCAAATACATCTTAACATAAAATATTCAAATGCATGAACTTGGACTTTTTTCATTTTTTGTAAAATTGTATAATCTATAAATTTAGACCATAGCTACGTTCTTAAATCATTTATTTTGATCAAACATAATATTTCAGTATTATTATTTTAAATCTTAGTTGTGCCATACTACAATAACACAAAAAATATATTAATTTCATTGTTTTATGAAACATGACTATAAGTTAAAACTACTTAATCTGTAATATATGATCCCGACAGTTAAAATAATTTAAAAATGAAATTGATAATTTATGTTACATGCATTAAGTATAACATCACTCAATGACATTGACTATCTAACATTATAACAAACAAAGTATTGGGATAAATAGTAATTATACCTATATTACGTATTCATATACACTAATTAACCCCAAGCTTCTGTTTTACACACGATTTTATTATGAATTGAGGGTTAAATAATGAAAAAAATACTGTTCTGGGTGTATAATTTTTATCCTCTTTATTTATTATAAAAAACTTTTTTATGTGGGATAATTTAAAATAATAAAATGTGTATCAAACAAAAAAAATGTATTATCTATCAACTTTATCCCAATAAGTAGAAAATTAAATGATGACAAAAATAATTTTGCACTGAAATTAAAGAAACATCCTAATATGATTTATGATAGTTATAACGTTAACTAATTATAATCTCATTAGAAATTATTTTCAAATGTATATATACACATATGCGCACGCGTGTGTGTGTGTGTTTTTTAGTGAATATTTAATACAATTTTTCTAGAAGTAAGGTAAGATACTCATAATAAAAGCATAATAACTGAGGCATTGGTGTGGTTTTAAAGTCTAAAAACGTATGTGGTTAATGTGGTCGAAGAAGTAATTGAATGAAAAATAAATCATACAGTAAAATCGAAAAAGAGTCAAACAAAATTCCATCAAAACAATCAATTTAAATGCTACACAGATTGTCACTCAGTATATAGTGTTGTGATATAAAAAATAATATTATAGTATTTTTTTTCTTATTTTAATTTCATGGATAAAAATTATTTAATAAAAAATTTTACCAACACTTAAAATATAATTTAAGTATAAATATTTGTTGTTCTTTTCCTTGTGAGTCACATACAAAAATATAATTTCATTATTTTCATTACTTTCATTACACCTTGTATACTAACCAATACGTATACATATACATATACATACATGTACATATACATATGTAGGTATATATTTAAAATAATTTAAAATATGAAATCTATTTGGTCGGAGGAATCGCATTCTTGAAGTCACTACTAAAATTGGCTGTTAAAAAAGCGGTATTCATCGAATGCTTGTATTATAAAGCAGACAACACATTTAATCCGTGAGTTATTATTATTGTTTGTAGGAGTATAGTACAGTTGAACGTTGAGTGCGACATGCGTGTGTACAAGAGTGTGCGCATGCGTGTGGGTGCCCAGACGTCCTATACAGCGGTTCGTCCTGATTTCAGGTAATAGTGTCCTGCAGGTGTGTTTACTATAATTTAAAATGGTAAAAAGTCTTTTAAAAAATCGTCATGTAATATCCTATACGGATTGCAACGCAAAAATATTATTAACCGGACGACATAATATTGAAAAGTTATAATCAATTTTTCTACCCTAGGACAATCGTTCAATATTCATAAGACTATGACGATTCAAAACCGTTTTGGACATCAGTACTTGGAAGTAATGCCCTGTTTTCGTTTTGAAAACGTACATTATCAAAACAGCTTCGATAGATCGTTTGTGTTTGCGATGGTGGGTATTCACAAACTATATTCCTTATACTACTTGTTTATTGTACTTATCGCGTGTGCGCGTGTACGCTCGGTCCATTACGACTTACAAACAAAGTACATGCTTGATGATGATTTGAATAAAGTAAAAACCGTTCTGAACAAACATAGGTGTGTAGATCACGTCATATCATTCATAGACATACAACACACGTAGTCTACAACGAGCGTTACGGAAAATCGATTACGTAACCCAAATTAACGGTTTTTTATTTTTCAAAAGCTCAACCATTTTGACCAGAGACCTCGGATTCGTGCAGCGCTTGGAAATAAAGTCCGTTTTCGTGTTAGAAACGCTTATTGTCAAAACCGCTTCGGTGCACACCGTGTGCACGTTTGCGCTGAGGTAAACGGTGGTATTCACGACGACATCGTACATTTATTAGTATTGCAATCTGACTATTCCACGTGCGTGTGCGTAAGTAGAACTCTTTATTTTATGTTACAAACGAAAATGCAATAAAGAATCTCGCGACCGCAGCAGCAGTCCGGTGCAGAGTAAACGAAATATATTGTGTGCGCGCGTACAAACAATATAACAAAGTGAAAAGGCGATCGACGGTCGGTGTCGGCGGCGGCGTAACCCGAAAAATATAAAATCTCCGCCACGGCGACGGCTGTTGACATGGGTGACCGGTACGGGCGGCGGTGTTTAGCCGGTCAAACCAGTTTTCGTACACGCAGACGGACACCACCCCGGGTCCCGCGCGCTCAGCATCCGTAACCGTCGCCGCCGCCGCCGCAGAAGACGACGACTACGACGACTACGACGATGACGACGACGACGACGACGACGGCGGCGGCGGCGACCAACGCGGTTGCTCCGGTTAGACCGCGTATTCTATTTTTACACAGACGTCCAGTGGTTCCCAAACGGCGGTGGCGGTGCCGTCCAACTTAAAATATTCATGTATACTCTCATAATAACATTACAATACGGTTTTTTTTTTTTTCTGTTCTGCTGGTATTGTAACGGCGACCTTGGGCCTCAAAAGCACAACCGTCCGTTTTCGAAAAACCAACAGCCCCGGCGACCGTGCCGTGCGCACGAGACGACGAGCGCGATACAACCGATCCTGCCACCCGACGAAATGCATTCGTCGTCGTATTCACCCTCTGGCGCACGATTTCTTTAAACCACACTTGCACCGCACGCTCGTACACACGCACACGCGCACAGGTTAGGTTGTACATCATCATCGCACAACGAAATCATATTATTATGACGCGTCTACATTAGTGCGAGCGCGTGCGTGCGTACGGACAGTAAAATGCTACTGCGTTATTATTACGAGCTCTTCGGCGAACCGTTCGCGGTAATCGTCTTCAGAATGTGTTGGAAATCGTATACGGAAACTATAAGGGGGCGATATGTTATACCGCCGAATCACTAAACGGTTCTAGACAACGTAGTAGTTACGTGAACGCATCGGTACATGAATAACGTGAGACTTATTGCATTGCCTTGTGTTACTGTTGCGTTCTTACTGTATGATAATAATAATAATAATAATAATAATAATAATCGTAATAATATTATAATTATGATGATAATAATAATAATAATAACAATAGTTAGAATGTTATGTAGCACCTATATGTATAGGCGTGTGCAGACCTGTATTTCAGGAGTTGCTTTCAATATGTTTTGACCCTATCGAAACGTTTAATAAATTATAATGTACAAATTATTAAACAAACTTTAATTTTTTTTATTTAATTTCGGAGATATATTAGTTCCGATGATTATGTTTTCCTCGAATCTCGCAAATTTTTCTCGGAAAGTTTCAATTAAATATGATTTGAACTTTTGTAGTCGATTGTATCCGTTATATCATCAAAATAAGTTTATGCATTAAAATGTATTATAGAAAATTTGGTTTTCTTTTTTTCTTTTACGAAATATCATTTATGTTTTACCAAATATTTTAGAATAGATTACATTTAATCTGAGCAACATCGGTTAAAATACGGGTTAGTTACTAACCAGACTTAAATTTTTACTAAAATAGACCCAAATGGGCTCCATTTACATTTAGGGGGATGTCTAGGCATACCCGGTACCCCCTGTGCACACACCTATGCCTATACGTATTGATTACGTTCAGTTTCGACGGGGATCTATTACTGTATTAGTGTTACTTTCAAAAGCATTGAGATCAGTAGCTACTGTATATGATGGAAAACTGTTTTCAAAATGAACATTCTAAATTACTTGTGCTTTCCTTGTATACTCTGCAGAATAGTTTAAAGTCATTAACATTGGAAAATAGTTGCAAGTATCAATTCTTAATCGTGTTATTCGTATAGATTTTTTAAATATTAAAAAAATACTCAAGATTAACTCATTCGAAAAATTAGTCTGAGAAATATCTAATAGTAAAATGTACCATTAGTACATTGAATATTCGTCAGAAAATCGAAAAACTATCACTTTAAAATACTTATACAAAATATCCAACAGTATGGGCTATTTTATTTATCGTTTCCAGTAGAAATATTATGAGACTAGACATTTGGTCATAGAACAAATAAACTTCATTTCATTGTAAAATCAATGTATATTATTGGTTCCGATCAAAATTTAAAATTCAATAACTGTTTTTTTATTTAAAATGATTATATTAACTATGGTAAAAGATAAATTATTAAAGAATGCGACTGTTCTTCATATTAAGGAAATCCGGGTAAATATAAGGATACTAAAAATGAATAATAACATTTTTATATCAAATATAGTTCGTTTATCTTGATTTAATGTGAACAAAAGATATAATTAGTTTAAAATGTTGTTAGTTTCATAATATATTAAAATTCTAATTTCCAAACGTGTAGAAAAACAAAAAATAGTAAATTTGCAATACTTATATACTTCAATACACTTATGTTCAATGATTT
The DNA here is from genome assembly GCA_034509805.1 of Sipha maydis. Classification (NCBI taxonomy): domain Eukaryota; kingdom Metazoa; phylum Arthropoda; class Insecta; order Hemiptera; family Aphididae; genus Sipha; species Sipha maydis. Next base: position 224,751 of record JASXSY010000210.1, on the reverse strand, counting down.
TTGGTCAGTTTCTTTTCTTCGAACTCAATAGTAATTAAAACATTTGATTACCATATAGTATCAGATGAAAATAATTTGTTCCCTTAAATCTTCAATTATTTATTTAATTAGTATGTAAATAAAAATAGCTAAAATTAAGTATATTTTCTTAACCTATTATAGAAATTGAAACTATGAAATAAAATAGTTCACCGAACACACACGTCTTAGAAAAAAGGTAAAACCCTTAATAGGTTCATTGCATATGATTTTCCATTATTATTAAATTTGCATATAATAATAATATATTATCAAAATACCACCGAGGTAGATAAAAAAAGAAAACGATATGAGTTTTATACTTATAAATACTATCTACAAAATTACTATATTATAACTACTAAAAAATTAATATTTTTTTCATATTTATCAACTAAAACAAAAATTTATTTAAGTTTATATATCCTTTCAAGGAAGTTTAGTTTTTAAATTTATTCAAATCTCAAAGAAATAAAAATTTTAGACTAAATTTAAAATTTTGCATTTTTTGAAAGTTATATTATTCCCAGTTTCCAAATATATAATAGTTTTCTTTTTTTTTTTTAATAAATAACATTTCTTAATTCTAATATAATTATGTTACATATTTCAGTATAACAATATTTATTGCATACATTTAAAAGGATTTGTCAATAATTTATTCTAATATATCTTTAAGTCATATAGTTAAATCAATACTCGTTTTTGCATAGAATAATCATTAAACAATTAATTATTTATTACAAAATAATAACTATTATAATATTATTAACAATAATCATGAAGAATAGTCAAAAACTAGTAACATCATAACTTTGAAACTCAATTTTGTATTATATACGAATAATACCTAGCGACTACTTCCTCTTCTTGTACTTCTAAAAATGGTTCGATAGACAACATTTTGACAATGACGAGGAACTTAAGAACACCGTTGTCAATTGGTTCAATTTTCAAGTGAAGAGCTATGCAGAGGGATTAAAGTAACTGTTACAACAATATAAAAAATGCTTATCAATTAACGATGATTATGTGGAGAAGTGAAGTTGGTTTTTAAGAAATAAATGTGCAAATAAAACTGTTTCTTATGATTATAATTTGCTTTATGACCAAACGGCCTTTATTTTTCCAATATGTCTAGTATTTATACATTTACAAAACATTATGTGTTGAAGTTTCTCTTATTATTTTTTTAATAATACATTATGAAATCTAAGGTTAACTATAATACTATAAATAAGTAATAAAATAATAAATATCAAATACGATTATGATTAAATTCCATAGGTCTTTGAATATAAAAATGGCAAGCCTCAGTATTATTTTAAGTAACGATTTTTTAATATTTTACGTTTACACTTTACATTTTATAACTTATACTAACATATGGTCACACTGCATAAAACAGAGAATACTGGTTATATTGTTTCGAATGTAGACAACATTCCAGACAGCTTGTTCTAACCCTTTTTTTTTTGTTCCATAAGTTTGTTTAAACTAAAAATGACAATTTTAGCTACCAAATGGATTTATATTTCATTATAAAATTCGTTATTTTTATCGTGGACTTCATATAGTTTCCACTTTCTAGTTACATCATGCGTGTATTTTTTGTATTGTTGGAATGTTATAAAAACTAAAGTGTTTAAATCAGTAAAATTCAAAATTTCGTTTAAAGGATATTGTGCAAGATCTATACGTTAGATCCACAAAAATAGTTAAATAAAAAATGAGTTTGATAAATAATTGATTTTCCTACTGAATTCAGATCAACCTATACTCTGACATATTCACAAAAGAATTTTTTTCATACATATTAAACATGAATTTTAAGTAGGTACAATAACTATAAAAACAAAAAAAGTGTATAAAACATTCAAGCTAAAATGTTTTAATCATGACTTCAATCAAAATTATGCATTACAAATACAAGTGCATCAAGTTATTAATAATGCATATTACATGTATAAATTCAATGTATACTTATAATTTATTAGTCAAAACTTTTCATAAAACATATCAATTATTGATGGGTTGATATTTAGTTCCTTTACTGAGATGTTGTAGAAGTTTTTCAAAGTATAATGCTGTTTTATATTTTCAAATTAATTAATCAACAGAAATTTAACTTAATTATAAACAGTAAAAACTAATAAAAAATCTTGGAGAAAAAATTAAAAAATGTAAAAAGTGTAATTTGAAAACAAATTCTTACATGATTTATAATATTTGTGAATTGTATAATTTTATTTCAAATCTATATTTGTTGAGCAAAAACTATAGGAAAATCTGTATTTGACCGTTACTAACTGTGTACTCCACTTACATTTGTAGTTGTTACCCTTGATTATTTGAATTTTTCAGATAAACATCTCTTTCAATTTTTGTTTCCATTAATTAACGATCGATCGGGCAAAAAACGACATTGGAAAATAAAAAAATATATCCGGTTTAGGATTTATTGGTCTGAAGTCGAAGACCTTTAAAAGTATAAAGAAAGAAAGAAAGAGAGAGAAAAAAACTATCGAATCGCGTATAATAATTTAATAGATATATAGCACTCAAGGACGTTTTTAATAATTATTATTGTTATAGAACGTTTTTTAGTTACACAGCATCCGCGTACTAAGTCAGTGCCAGGTGCCAAATTAAATCACTGATAGTTAGAGCCGTATAATTTTCGAATTAGATAAAACTATAATCCTTTACATACAGAGTGATAAAAATAATAATAATAATAAATTTACATGTAAATAATAAAATTACATTTTTATTTCGAAAACAGAAAGTTATGAAGTATAATTTTTTTTAACACATATTAGTTCTCATGAAGATTATTAATTGAATACCTGAACCTTGACAAATAACAAACTATTAACCATTAAAATATGTAAAAAAGTAAGAGATTATACGTGGTACACAATATTTATTTATTTATTTATATATGTAACCAAACAAATGTAATTCGTGTACTTTTATATATTTACACTTTTAATTTAAATTCGAGGATAATATTGTCACTATTTTTATTAAATAAATCAATGAATATATTAATTTAAAAAAAAAATAAAAAAAATTGTTAGTAATAATAATACATTATTAAATATCATAAAAAAGTAAATATCTAATATAGTACCAACAATGAATGCATTTATTTCTTAGTGTAAAATTTAATTTTTACAAAATGAAAAACTACAAGCATCAATGGAAACTATTTAAAATACAAATCATTATATTACCATACATAATCGTTATTCAATAATATAAATTTAAAACAATTAAGAAATTAATAAATATTTTATTAAATTAAAAAATTAAATAAATAAACATTAATTAACTAAACTATAAATTACCATACATTAAAAAATAATCATTAGTTAAAAATAACATTTCATTAAAAAGTCCACAAGAAAATATTTTAAGAATGATAAAGAAACAAACGTGAATAGTAATAATATAATATTAAGTGAAAATGAAAAATAATAATAATACTAATAATAATCAGAAATCTACGATAAATTACATTTGGGTATTGAGATCCTAAGATATTTCTGATACTAAACTTCTTTCTGAAAAAAAAGATTTGTTTATTAACACACATTAAACATACATTTTTTCAAACTGAACCTATATTAGGAAAAATTAAAGCAATTTCCGAATTGTAACTCATTCATTATCTATATGGTAAATTCAATACATATATTTAAAAAAAAGTTCTATACTTTTCGTTTATATTTAATTATATCGTTTATATAATTTATTTAGTACGTATGATATGAGTCATAATAAATAAATAATATATACTAAGAATATTATCAAAAGTATTATAAAATAAAAAAATGTCATAAAGATATAGTAATCTACATAAAACTAAAAATCGCAATAATAAATGGACTTTTAATTAATATTGTTAAAGACTAGTATAAAGAATAGATAAATGGTTTAAAATTTTTACATCAAATATTTTACAAGTTAAAGTGCATTGTTAAACGCTAACCATAAAAACCTGTGATGCTATGGTTAAGTTTGACTTGTGGCACTTGAATATAATTGAAATAAAATGAAATAGTAAATAATAAAAAAATAAATTGCACTACTGTAATAATAACGTTCAAAAATACAATTATTGTTAAAAAAAATCGTATATTAGTTTTAATGTCGAACAGTCATCCAACCCAATATTATATTACATAACAATCACTCTGTATTCTCCACATATATTTGAGTATAAAATCGTTTTCAGTCTAGTTAAACACGAGAATTGACTGTTGAAAACCACTGATCGGTACAGCCACATATTATATTCTTCCTTCATTTGTTATTCGTATTGTCTCGAATTCGAGATTTTTTCCACGAGACAAAAGAACAGGTTCTACATAGCAAATTCACGAAAAGAAAAAAAAAATATTTGCAACTGCTTTCTTCGTGTGGGTTTGATGTTTCTTCTTTCTCACCCACTCATATTCTATTTTTTTTTTTATACGACAAAGATTTAACGATCCATAAAATATGAATAGCTCAAATAAATTTAAACGACTTTTAGTCGTTTAAACATTTTTTAAATTAACAGTTATACTTATCAATACAAATGAAAAACTATTTCATATTAAAATGATTATGTAAAATAATATGATGTAAATTTAATTTCTCGTATCATTTTTAATGATATTTATTCGTTCAAAATATTTTTTAATTCTTCTATGGTTCAAAACGTTTTAAAATTAAAAATTTTTTTGAATAAAACAGTTAAATCTGAGACTCAGATATAAATTCCTTACAATGTAGAGTCTACGCGACAATAAAATGTCTATATACACTATGAAAAAACTCTTAAAAATGCATCAATATTACGCTAAAAAGTGACCTATAATTTATACTTCGTTTTCTATTCAGTCATTTTGTGATCTTCATTCTAAAATAATAAATATTTATATTAATCCGAATAATATATTAATTGTACAAATTAATGACGTCTGTTGTAGACTACATGTGAATACCAATTTATTTAAAATAGAACAAGTTTCATTATTGATAGGAAAATTTTATTCATTTAATGAAATTATTAATTTGAAATTGTATTTCTTAAACAAATAATTCAAAATTAAAATTAACTGAGATAAATAATACAGTAATAATATCTGCAATTCTTGTATTTATTACAACGATTATAATTCTGAACACTGGAATCATATTTGGTGTAGCATTAATTGAGATTTATCTATTCTTTTTTTATATTTCATAATTTTATGATTTATTTTATAATGAATTTTTTTTAACATTTTTTATATTAATGTAAAATTAATAAAATTATATGTAAAATATTAAAATGTAATACATTAAAAATGTATTAAATTTGTATATGATTAATTATTTATATTTCATCTATTTTTCTAAACAATGAATTATCAATTGCTATGAAACTTTTTTAATATTTTCTTAGTAACTACGAAAAAAAATTATGTATCATAAATCTGTCTTATAAAATAATAATTTGAACTTATAATATTTAGGTATACTTAAAATAATATAAATTATAATCATATTAAATATTATAGTAATATAATGTGGCAGTACTCTTAACTCTTTCTAAGCTAATGACATAGACTATTAGGTTCTGAGAGGGGAAACGATCATAATAGTGTTACAATGATGCATATCTCTGTAAAATACATTTAAATAAAAAAATAAAATAGTTAGATAGCTAAAATGTTAACACGAAAAACCCTAACATATAAATTTAAAATTTCTAATTAAAAACTGAAATCAGTGAATGAATCTAAACTAACGTTTTTACAGTATTCTGATATTATTAAGAAAATGTATTTTCACATAATATAATTTATTGAACAAAATAATTATTACGTTGGTAAAACAATGCTATAGCAAACAACACAAATATACGTGAAACAAAAATTACAGTCAGCTTTTATACTTTCGAGACATTTCTAATGTAACTACATGAGTGTCATTTACTTTTATTTTATTTTAACAATAAAATTTGACTACGTGAGAACTCTTTTGTACAATTTTTGATCACATTTTATTTTTCGCTTATCTAATTCATAATCTGTGTATTCAATTATGTCAGCAGAAACAAGAAAAATTAACGTAAGAATATTATTTTGAATTAAGAAGGAGATATGAATACAAAGTAAAAAATTATAATAAATACATTTATATTTATTTAGGATTTCTGTGCGAATGAAAGAACTAATATAGAAATTGACAACTTATGAAATACTTATAGTATATCTACGCATCACTTATTTCAAAACTGGCGTAACGATATTTTAATTGTATGATATAAGTTGACAATATATATATATATATAATATTAATATTTCAACCTTATTTCATATTATTGTTATTGTATAATTTTCATTATTATTGTTTTATCAATTCAAAAACAAAAAACGAAAACCCACAACCCAAGATTAATAAGTTATATAACGTATTAATTGAATACATTTAGTACGTTTAATATGTTTAAACATGTTTAGTGAATGTACGTTCACGAAACAATTTTAAAATTAAAATTATATTTGTTTTCATTTGGCTAAATCTGATATATGTAACAAGATAGGGTATAGACTATAATGTCCAAAAAAGTCCAAACGACAAATAAGTAATTATTTTTCATTTGTAAGTAAGAAAACAATTATATTGAATATGTAAATACCGTTGAAAAAAAATTACTAACTAACATTCAAAATTATTTCTGTTGCTTAAACTGTTAAGAAAATCAAATAACTAAATAAGAAACTTATTTATGTTCAGTTGTGTTTTGTAATAAAAAAAATATAAAATTAAAATATATTCCAAAAACATTTAAAAATGGGTAATTAATATCCAAATACGACACTCATAATACTAATGGTCGATTCTTAAAATAGTTATACACAACAAAAACAAAAACCATATAAATGTTTTCATATCAAGTATAATACGAGGAGATTAATTTGGTGTTGGATATTTGATTTTAAAATCACATTAAATAAACCACTCCGTTTATTATTACAATCATCCCGTTCTACAATACCACTATTGGGTACCAAATTATATTATAAAATAAGTGAATGTATTTTAACTCCGAAATAATCACTTATGCTAAGACTTTCTACATGTGTGTAGTAATAATTGGAATAAAATTATATGTTAGAACTGTCGTAAATAAAAGAGCAATACATTTATACACGCTAAATTCACACAGCTTATCATCTATAATTAATATGGAAGTACTTAAAATTTAAGTAATTTAAGTCTTAAATTATTAAAATTATTAAATCAGTAGGAGAACTAAAGCTTTGAAACAATATTAATAAAAAAGTATACCATACAACAAACCAATTAATTCATGCTACTATTAAGTTACAACTACATGTAAGTTATTTGACAGTCTATTATCATAAGATTATTTATTTATTATTAAATTTTAGCTTAATTGATAACATAAAATACATTCATTTTTATAAATCGGCCTGAATACGTAAAATTGTAATTATTAGCTATGAGTAAATCCCTCCGCCAAAAGGATTTTGATGGCAGCGCTGGTCCTAAATGGAACGTTAAACTGAAAAAGAAGAAGAAATCCCTCCACTAAAATCATAACTCATCAATTGTTTTTGGGTTATGGTTCGTGCGTTGTATAATTCAAGCTATTCATACTATTTTATATTTGCTTACTAATTGATATTTCTCTTTATTCGTCTTAAAAGAAAAAAATATAAAAGTGTTTAATTTAGATAAACGAATTTAATAAACTAATACGTACAAACCAGAGTTATTTATTATGAATAATTTTTATTTACATGCATTTTGATGAATAGTCTTACATAGTATAACGTATAAATGATTCTAAACAGCACAATATGGTGTTTGGATATTTTTAGAAAATTGGAATTTAATTATTATAATATTATTAAATCACAATCTAACATTTTAATGAAATATATTTATACATTATTACATTGATTTTATAATAAATCAAGTACATCCCGTTAATTCGAATTACTATAAATATAAAACCATATCACATTGCAGTGATTTAATGACATTATACTTAAATATAAATGTAGGTACTATATGATACAGCTGTTAACTGCGTATTAAAAATAAATAAATATTATACTCCATTGGGGAACCTTAATTATTAAAAATTGAAATATAGACCATTTTTTTTTTTTTTATGGTAAATCTGCAGTATCATCCAACATCAAAATCGTATTAAACACTTCATGTACATGTTTAGAATATATTATTAGCAAGACCGATATTTATACCTGCTAAATTGAATAGGTATAAAAAAAAAAAGACAGATGCATGCACACGGCTTTCGTATAGATTAGGAGATGGGCTAACAAAAGGTATGTTATGTGTGTGCGTGTGTGCGTTCATTTGTGTGTGTGTGTGTGTGTGTGTGTGTGTGTGTGTGTGTGTGTGTGTGTGTGTGTGTGTGTGTGTGAGTGTGAGTGTGAGTGTATGAAAGAGAGAAACAGTGGGAATATCGACCGAGTGAGAGAAAAACCAACGGACGGACGAACGGACAGAGACAGAGACAGAGATACGGTAAGTGAGTGCGCGAGTGAATGGGAGAGGGAGTGAGAGTGAAAGAGAGTGAGAGATCATGTGTGCATGCGCGCCTGGTGGGACGAAAACCAGTACCTATTCGTTAAATATGAACCGGTTGTGTATGTGCACAGATCGCTGGACCTTACACCTACAGGTTGCCCATTAGTCAACAGTTTGGTGCCAGTCGTCTTCTTTTAGCCCTACCATTTTTTCACTGAAAATTTCGTTATATTAGTTCCATAATTCTTATTGTTTTTTTTTTTTTAGGTTCTAAACGGAAATATTCACGCGTTCAATTTTCTGGAAAACGATCAGAGAAATAACCACCAATCGGTCACAGGTAATATCTATTATATAATTTTTCATAAACATAATAATATTGCGGTTAATACATTTCAAGTAACCGTCATAGTTTTTTCTCGCAAACCTTAAAATAGTTTAATATCACGTATGATATACATTTGGCATAAAATAAAATTGTCATACGCTTTGTCTTCACGTTATTTTCTCGAATAACCCCCCGAGTCCTTTACAAATTTTTATTTCACTTTTCTATGTGTCCTGTACATTTTTGAATACTCAAAATTTCTACCGTATTGCAATTATGTAATGTCGATTGTTTTATGTAACGAAACACGTTAATAGCTCACTTTCTAAAAATCACTATTATACGTGTTCACTAAATTATTACACAAACTCTTAAATTCGGATATTAATAATGGATCGAATATGATACACCTATCCGAATATCGTTTAAAAAAGGTATACTAATATTTTTCTTTAATATTAACAATTATTCGTGTTATCGTGTTATTCATGTTATTCATGTCATTCTGCTTTTAATGATTATAATATGACTCATGATGATGTATGTAATAATGTTAAAAAAATGTTAATACAAATCAAAAAATTTTAATTTTAAAAACAAACATTTTTTAAATATATTATTCGTACTATACAACTACATAAATGTATGTAAGATATTAACTTTTGCCTAGGTCTTCAGCGTTTTAGTGAGTATATTCTATATTACAAAATTTTAATTATTAAAATAATATAAAAACGCTTCTAGAAAAACACAATTTAAATATTAATAACCCTAATACAATATAACATAAATTATTTTCAATCACTCGACACATTATTTTATTAATCATAAATAATTTTATGGATGTATAATATTGCGTGATTTGATTTTATACTCTGAATATCGATGTATTATATTCCATTATAAGTGAAATCAAATTGTATGAAATTGTGTAATTATAGTCATCAAAATTAAATTAATTCTGAATTTTAATGGTATAGTTCAATTTTTAATATTTTTAAACGAAAATATAATTTTTTATAGTTGGGGGAAAAAGATTATTTATAAATGAATATTTTATTTTATCTAATTTATTTATAAGTAAATTCTTAATTTACAACATCAATTAAAACTTAATATTGAAGGTACTCATAAATAATGTTACATTTAAATGTTCAATTGATTCAATGATATTATCTGTTAAGCTATTTGTTTTACATTTTTTACAGTGTTATATTACTAAAGAAATGTATGAAAATGTTTGAATAATTACTTGCACGGTGGTAAAATAAATAATACAATTCCATGAACAATATGCAATGCTAACCCGTTTTATTCTGGTACAGGACGTTAAAATAACATTGATAACCTATTGGTTACAATTACTTTCACGCAAATCTAAGTTCACGATGTTTTTCGATGGATACATATAAAAAAAACTACTCATTTCGGTATACACCCATTTAATTTTAAATAACTTTACTGCATTGGAGTTAGCAATTAAGTAATGTTCAGCACTTTTGAACACGTAATTTATCTGGGCTAGGCATCATAAGTATCTCTAAAATAACTAACCACATCGTTGTTAAATTCCGAACCATAATTAATCTTGAACATCGTAAGTACACGATTTCAACCACATAGCCGACGTCTCATTTATGTTACGTCACGCGATCGAGTGTTATCATAATACTGCGGACATCGGGCGACAGGCACGTACACGAGAGTGAGTGGGTTATGGTTCACCCCCCCCTCCCCGAAATTTAGGAAAGTTATCGAACACGTTGTTGTATTTGCAAAAGTGGTGTGCAAGTGTACACTATGAAAGCACGACGATGTACAACCTAAAACGCCCTTCCCCGAAGTACACAATCGTGTACGCGGCTGTCGAACGATCTTGGATCCACCACGGTCCCGCGATCCTACGGGTTACGTTTGGATCACGCGCCGCGTGCAACGGCGGCAGCTTATACGGTATCGATGTGCGCGTCGGTTACGTTTACGGGTCTCGGCAACCGGTCGGGTCGGGTGGGTATACGCGGAGGCGCGTACCGGTCATTGTTGCGGACATCTGTCGATCGACGGTGGTCGTCTCGCGGCGTGTTCGTCAACGGGTTTCGCCGTCTTAGCTCTACGAAGACGGCAGCGTGCACGGTCCAGCGGCGGGCCGGACGACGCGCGCCGAAACCGCGTAACCGACGACGGACATGACGTTTACCCGGGTCGCGGTAAGCGTGCCGCCCGCGGACCGACGACGACCGGTGGAGAGCAGACGGCAACTGTGCGGAACGGGTTCTCTCGTCGCGTCGCCGCGCACCTCGAGTTCTTCGGGTTTCGCGATTATCACGACCGCGTAGTGCCCTCGGAACTTTCGTCGTAATCGATGCGCTGTACGTCTCGAACACTGTTCCACCTCTCGTACCTGTAGCCGATCCTCTCGCGTGCCGAGGCCCGGCGTAACGAGCATGCACCGCAGCGGTACAACGTAACACTGTTGCGTACGGTTATTGTTACCGAACGCATTTCTCAGGAACGAACGCCGTCGAACCCACGGATATTGTTGATGCCCCGCGATCCGTATTGTTTACCGGCACTTCTAAATAAGTTTATTAATCTGTAATGTACCGCACGTCGCGCTAATCTTGTATTATAATCCATTGTGTTCGCGTCTTGTCCGCTTGGCTTAACAGCACGCCTGTACCGTCATCATTGTTGCGTTCGTTGCCTACGCTCGCGGATCGACCACATCGGCTGCAGGTCGCCCTTTTGCTGCGAATCGGGTAGCGAGTTTTTCTCTTTGGTTATCTAGCTGTATGAGTGTTATGTATGATGTTTCTCATAGGTCTAGGTGACCGAAGTTAAAAATCGCACCCACTTCTACTACTGCTACTGCCAACCACCACCGGCCAATGCACGTCCGCCAGCAGCACCGTCGACGTCCTCTAGACACTACTAGACCATAGGGATTGTCATGTTGAACCTGTGGTGGTTTGAACATTCATAACTTACCGAAGGGCCAGATCAAAGAGATCGCGTGAACCACTCAGCTAGCCCCGAAAATTGTTTTCGCGTCGTTCGATTTACTTTACAATTCTGCTAAAACGTAAACCGTTTATCGTTAAACATGTTTAAAAATAACTATTGTATACCAAATGTTAAAATCCATCCAACCGAAATCCGCCCGAACGCGCGCAGTGTTAAACCGCGTTCACACATTTTAAAACGTACCATAAACGCGTGCTCTTTATTTACTGTCCATCAGATGATTTGTCGTCATATTGTAGTACAAATCGTTGATCAGTAATCGCGCACACGTCCGAAAGTCGGACGGAATCGACAACGCGGTAGCGTACGGTTGCTCCGGTATCGCGCGATGCATTCCACGTACCCCGTGGTTCGGCCGATCGCACGGGCAATCAATCGGCTCGGCACGGAGCGACGTGAACCAGACGACCCCGCCGCGCAAGCATTTTGATCCTGTTGCCCCGGTCGAAGGTGCCCCGCGCATGCCTTTCACGAGTCGACGGCACTCGTGCCGAACCCGGCTCCTCTGCGGCGGTGTGGTCTTCACCGGTCACAGTCGCGCGACCGCGGATCTCGTCTCGGCCGCACGAAGAAACCGTACCACCACACATCCGTAGGATCTCCGACTCGCGTAGCAGCACCGTAGCGCGGCGCGAGCTCGACGCGTGATGCCAGGAGCGACCGACGACGTTCGATAGATCAAAAGATTAATGGGATTAATGGACCTCCTCCGCCTCCTCTTCCTTCTCGCCACCACCTCCGCGGACGTCGCCGCCAAGGTTGCGAGGTTGCCGCGCGCACAAGGATATACACGTCTACTATACCGTATCGTCGTGCACCACGCCACCACCCCTGCTTCTACTCCCACCTCGTGCGTGTGACAGACCGCGCGCGCGCACCCGACGTAATGTAATGTGCCGTGCGCGCGTGTGTCGTGCACTTCTTACTCACTCTCTCTCTCTCTCTCTCTCTCTCTCTCGTTCTCTCAGAACCGGATTCTGTGTCATCTCGTTCTGGACAGTTATGGCCGCAGCCGGTGCCGTCGCACACAGACATTGTTAACCTTGGGTTGGATGTGCATAACGAAAATTAACGCGTTGAACGAGTATTATCCGAATGTACATAAATATTAATATTTTTTGACCACGAAACACCGTTGTGCGAGCCCGCACTGCACACGAAGAAATAATAATTACGATAAGCGTAAATATCATCTTATTATACATGTAGGTACATTCACCTATGAGCACGTTTAGTGTCGTAACTATATTGACCGGTAGGTGTACACGAGTTCAGAGAGCCGTCGCATTGAAAAGAAGAGGGAAAAATCATTTTTACGGTTTTGTATTTTTTATTTTTTTTTTATTTCTTTAATTCCGTTCCGTTCTACGTAATACTTTGATCAACTACATAGTGAAGATTATTATCTATGCCCACATTATTATAATCAATACCATTTATTCTTATCCGGGTTACACTTTAAGTGTACAACACTTGTCGGCGGATCAGGCACGCTACCATGTAAACTCCAGAGCACACTGCCGATTACGAAAACGTCGTATAACTGACCTACCGAAATCAGGACGCAAACGCTTTGAGAGGCGGGACCATAATCCTTCAAACATGAGATACCGTGTATTCCACTGCTGTCAGTTGTTAATCGAAAAAAGAATACTTTTCATTTTCTTCTCCACGCGCCAATAGCACGGTCATTCTACTTCAAAGATTCAAATATTTCTAAATTTTTTTTTTATAAAGTGGATTGCGTAAATAAACCTGTATTGGTCTATATGCGGAAACCCACATTTGCTAAAATTGTTTTCTATAAATCGATGATCTCGTAATTTGGATTAAACCAAATTGAGATGCATTTTGTTGTACATATGTTTGACATTTACCATCGGATTTTCGTTATTGTTATTACACTGCGTACAAATGTGTATACACATCATTATTTTAAAATTTACATTGTACTGCACGTCGATTTATTGTTTGGGTTGTATAGTTTGCTTGAACCAATTATTTACGTATTACGTATTTAAATTGTAAACTGATGTTATACTCATATCTTACCCGGTAACTCGTACCGACAATCTTAACATTTTTAAACGAAAACTGAATTATAAAATTCATTATACATTTTTAATAGTAAAATATGACTAAGTTGGTAAAAAGGGAAATGGACAATGGAGAGTCTAAAATTAATAATTTTTTGAGGAAAACGGAATCTCATTTTTGGTAGAAAATGACTGTGTTTTTGTAACAAATATAATAATTCACATCTGAAAATAGATTCCATCACTCCGTTCAGAATTTAAAATGTATTATTCGGGAATTCGTCTAGAATCTATAGACTAATTCTAATTTATAAGCTATTATGTTAGTATGTTAAATATTAATTAAATGTTTTAATATTATCTTAAATATTTATTGTGTATTGGTTAAATTAGTCATTATTTCATAAGATATTTTCATAATTTTAAGATTATATTTTAAAAAGTAAAATATATAATGTTTTTAAGTTGTAAATAAGAATTGTTTTTATTACTATATATTTTTTTATATAATTGCCTTATTTTTTATATATAGTTGCAGTAGCGTATCCAGTTATTTAATTTGAGGGATTGATGGAGGGGGTTAAAAAAATTTATATATGAGACGAAAAACTATTTAATTGAATTATTTCATTAATTTTACTTTTTATATATTTATTATTAATTTTTACTATTTGATTAAACTGTAAAGTGTAATAATGCATACTTTTTCAAACTATAAGTAATTTTTTTTAATTTTGAAGACATTTCGAGGAGGGGGAGATGTAACCCTCAAATCTTTCCTTTGAATACGCCACTGTACAGATGTACCTCTAAAAAACAATTAAATATTTTATATTATTTATTTTTCGATATTATATTTATAAGCATAAGAATAATATAATTATTTTTGAAATTATTAAAGTCAAAATGTTAAATTTGTTTTTAAGGTATAGTTATATTCATGTACCTATTGTGTATATATATATTATACTATATTATATAATATAATATATTGTATTTATTTATGTTTCATAATGCATACAAAATGTTCTAAAAGTGATTATATAATTAACTTAATATAAATAAAAATTTGTGTTTATTTTTTGGATTGGTATCTACATTTCAGTATTGTACTTAATAATTAATTATTATGGAAAAGAGTGCATATTAAAAATACTATTGATTATAGAATTATTCTATTATTCTATGATCAATGATAATACCAATAAAATAAGTTCATTTAAAGTGTTCAAATAATATACTATTATAAATAATTTAGTAAAAAAAGTAGATTTTCATGAACTTTATTGTTTTATCAAAAATAAATATTATAATGCTCATTAAAAAAATATTATGTACTTAAGTTCACTTTTTTTAGTTTATCAATATTATATATGTATCAGTAACTTAATATATATATATATTAGATATTTAAAGCAAACTTCTAGTCTTAGTAAACTTCAACTATCTATAAATTGTTCAAAAAATTGTACAATTTATTACAAATAGTACTATATAGTAGAATTTCAAGACTACGTTTTTCTTTTTTCTTTTTTAAACATTTTTCGTCGTTTTTTTTAGCAATTATCCAAAAAACTATAAGAGAATTCGTAAAATGGCTCCCTTCATCTCCAAAGAAGCAACTAGAATCCATTTCCTATCTTTTATTGCTTATTTTATGATGATCGGAGTAATCTTTCTGGTCAAAATGAAGTAAACGGACACAAAAAAAAAATACACTTATTATGATAAAACTAATACAATCCTCGTTCCACTCAGAATATAAAATCACAATTATGGCTGTATAATAAATAATACGTAAAATAGTTTTACTTTTTTGTATATAAAAATAAAATGCCCTGAATATACAATAAAATTATTTGAATTCATTTTCAAATATTTATTGATAAATTAAATGATCTTTATTTATTTTCTAAGATCAAAGTTAAAACGAAAATCACATCTGCCCATCCGTAGAAAATGTAGACAATTAACTCGCTGAGTAAAAATTAAAACTTACATTAAAATAATAAAGTATATTATACACTTAAAAAACGAAAGTGATAAGAAAAACCAATTCATAAATATTCTATATAATACATTATAAAATGAATCGTTACATCACAAAGTTAATTACGAGTACATTATTTCTAGCGTAGGAATCATTTCAATTTTATGTATATATTTATTTATTTATTTATTTTTTATTACGTGATCTTCTTACTCGGTTCGAGTTTTCCTTTTGATTCTTTACAAATGCGTATCAGCCACTAATCTATATAAAAGAACTGTGTTCATATAACAAATAAAACATTCCATTGTGTAGTTGAGTAAAATTTGATAGTTACAAACTTAAAGTCTCACTGTCGACATATCCGTGTTCGCACTTAATTAAACTAATCGTAATATACTTGTGGACGAGCTTACCTAAAACCTGTCTGGTACATTTAATGCGCAGTACCTTCGGACATCGAGCATCGTATACCACGATAAAAATCTTGAAAAATACCTACCGTGAGCTCCGAGATGTGGTCAACGGCAACAAATGGTAAGTAAGCCGGCAACTAAGTGACAGCTGCAAAATGATGACTAATTCATTCAAACAATGAACAGTGGCGCCGAGTACGTATTTTAGGTAGTTAAAATGAACCACCTAAATTGGATGAGTGGTTGTTCGCTGGCCCTGAGTGATATATTATAATTTAATGGTCATAATTGTAATTTGTAAAATATACGTTTGTAAAAGTTACAGCACAGTTTAAAAAAAAATACAAATATTAGCGCGCGCATAAGAATATTTATCACAGAATGATAAACATTATGAATAGTGAATGCATGTGTCGTGTGTTCTATTTTGATCTTTGGACAATAATTTCCATATAATTATTAGTTGTGTCAATGACGCACCCACAACCTTACCAACATGTGTCGAACATATACTAATAGCGATCACCCACCCACTCCAAAATGATTTAGAATAAACTATCGCACAATCATATATTACTGTACACTAGGTGCATGAACAATGTTGCTCTTGGTTATGTAGTACATAAAGCCTATAACAATGGTCAACGACCAACTATTAGCCAATTTGTTTAAGGGGTGTCGACTAACTCCCTTGACGCATAACGTATGTGCTACTGATTTAATAATAATAACGCCGACTCGCGCTTTAATATCACTCCATGTATAACTAGTAAATATAAATGATATATGTAAAGAATCTACTTTCATTTTATAAGAAATTTAGCTTTTACTTAAATTACTTTGATAATAAACGAAGGAGAGTAGGCTCATTAATATATATCACACTTCCGCTTAAAAAGTGACAGCATCTCTTTAGACTGTAAACTATTTACTTAATATTCTCATGATCCGTTGCAATACAACTTATATTAGTCGTCAATGTCTATATAGGTTTACTTTAAAAAATACACAATTATATTTAAAATTGAAATAGTTGCGTAGACTATAATTCATAGAACGGTTTAATAAATAATTATATAGTACCTACAGTTACAAAAATAAGATCAAGACCATTATAATGTTTTTACTACGATTAAAATACATCGTAAATCAATATCACAATCAAAATTCCTCAAATGTTAAATAATTTCGATGGTTAATGTGTATAAACTTATAGCTTTGTCAAATTTTATTAGTCAAAATTGGTTTTTTTCGTAATTTGTTACTTATCATAATAAATCTTAATACTGTTTTAATTACTTCGTTAATTTGACAACTCATTGATTTATTTAACAATTTATTTAATCATAGCTACTATTTAAATAACGTAACAACATATTTATTACCAATAAATATAAAGATTATATTATATTAATAATATTAAATATATTAAATATATATAATTAATTGTATATAATAATTATTTTTTTTATCCGATACTATCAGAGTTCTATAATCATTTTTTATTCTATTGTATTCATTATAATCAAACAATTGAACAATTTATGTAAAGTTTTTATTTCCCTAAGCTTTAACTACACATATACTATATGCTTCTTTTTATTGAATAACATAAAACAATTGAGATAACTTATATAATTTATTTTAAAATCAACAGTGATTTATAATGATCCAATATTAGCTGTACGCATGATGAAACACAAAATACAACGTACGTGTTAAATGTTAAATTGTATATTCGTTCACCGTAATACGAAATCTGACATCATCCCTTTTTTTCTGTTAATATTGAAATGAAATTTGAAATATTAAATATTAAATCCCTTGTTGGCCTCGATATTATTAGTAGTAAAAAAAAATGTTCTGCAATAATACAATAAAGAAAACTATTTTTACACGCAGAGCATGTAGTTACGATAGTCTACATCACTTGGTTATAAATTAATACATCAAAAATAATTTCTTAAACTAATCATATAAAAATAATTATTACCTAAATAAATAAAATCCTCCCCTCCCCATAAATAATCATTGCCCTTGCTATACACTTACTAAATATGTATCAAAATGTTACGAATTGTATGTTTCACACCAGAATCATAATTCGATAAAAGTAAAATACAATATGAAGCGCTTCATACTTCTTTTTCGACGAGAAAGTTTATTGTATATTGTTTTTGAATCGCGTAAAAGTTTTCATTTTATCAAGTATGCAAAAATGTGAAAGAGTAAGTTAAATTCCGAAATAGTTAGGTACACGTTTAAGTAAAAACATTAAGTAAATATTACAAGAAATATAATTATTAATAATCTAAAATCAATTGATACAAACATTGATTTTGATTTTAATAAAAATACGGAACTCTATGATAAATAACTTAGACCATCTTAGATATTTCAGTAGAAAAATTAATACCTATCTAAAATAAAACACCAGAATTTTCTAAGTATCATAAATTTTTATGATGTCCTTAAAATTCATAACTTTGAACATCTTAGAGCACTTGCTCCACTTGTCCCCCCTCTTTTTTGGATGGCTATGATTAATTATTAAACCATGATGTTTATATTATTTTTTTAAATTAGTTAATTATTTATTTTTCAATTAAATTAATAAATACCGTTAGCTTAAGTTCAATTAATAATGTTTTCATAAAGCATCAAAATAAATAATATCTACTCAAAAATTAACAAAATAACTAAATACAAATTACGAATAATGAAAACGCATAAAAATCTCATTTGTAAATATTTTCTTAACTTAAACCTTACATTACATAAAGTATCATCAATAAGTCATGGATACTTTCATAACAATTAAAAACATTTTGTTATATCTCTGAAAACAAATAATTTACGGAGTAGCTGTTATTATCTTTACATATTCACTAAATTATTTATTTTTTTAACAAAATCTCTTTAATATCAGCTATTTTCCAATTCAAAATAAAAGTGGAAATTTTAGTAACAATTTACTATAACCGAGTGTTTGATAAATGTCAAAAGATAATAAAACTATTAATGTTTAAAAATACTTTTTTCCATTTGAATCAGTCTAGAGTCAATGACTAAGTAGAAATAAAAAATAAATCCTATAGTCTTATAATCTTAAATCTGAATAAAAAACAGAATCTACGAGTATATTGGATCGACATTTTCAAAAATTAGAATTTACTTTGATTAATACATTGCATAGATCCATCGATAAAGTTCAAGGATGTTGAAGAGTACATCAAACGAGTATAATGTATGATTATAGTCCAACTAAAAATAATTTCGAAATTGAAATTTAAGTGAGAATGAATACAAATTATCAAATCTACAACAGATCATATAGTATATTATCGATGAATGTTTTAAATTATTCTTCTTCTTCTGCCTCGCCTTCCTCCCAACTATTTGAGGTAAAATTAAAAAAAATAATAATTAAATTTCAATTTTATTTAAATATTATTATTTTGGTGGCACACCTCATCGGTACCACTGTTGAATGTAAGTAATCTATGTCCAACATATATTTTATACGTATTAATATATTTACATTTATCAAATATTTTCATTTTCATTAAACTATACTTTTTATCACATTTTTTATAATTTTCTAAAATAAAAATAAAACCAAAATTATAGTTTATTAGTCTTTAATTATAATAGTATACTTGAATTATTGGAACAGTATATTGTTTTTCTTTATGACAGTAAACGATCATAATTCAGAAGCCAATCAAAAATGGAGTAAGCCATAAGTGATACTAGTGGCAAATACAAGTACATCCTTTTATCTTTAATAATAACTATATATACCTAAAATTAAATCAATTAAATTTAAATATTATTTAAATAATTACATTTTCTATGACTAAAAATATTTTAACCATTTGATAAATATTTATAATTTATAATTATATAACAATAATAATAACCTTAATAATAATATTTATACATTAAATATGCATTATAATTTAAATAATATTTTGATATAATCTAAATCAATAATCTCTCATTTTATTCTTATTTTAATAATCAATAATCTAAATTATAATTCAAATTTTTAAATTTAATTTCGATTAAATTTATGTTTGTTTTAGAAATTAGGGAGGTAGTTTCCCGGGTATCGAACCTCCTCCAGAAAAGAAAAAGGTTCAGAAGTCTTAAATGACTTGCTAGGAAGGTACAGAAAGAGAACATTAGTTTATATCATATGGTTGTGAATAACTCTTCATTTGTATTTATAATAATAATAGAATAATATAATTATTAATTCATACCTTAATTGTATTTTTATATTATTATAAAACTATTCTGTTTAGAGATGTTAAAAAAATTATAACCCCCCTCCCCAACAAAAAAAAAATTGAATATATCATACGCTACTGTACACATAAATATTCGACGAATAAAAAAGCATATAATAATAAAGTATGCTTTATACAATATATTATACAATATATTGTTTGTTATATAAATAATATTTTAAAATTACTACAATCAATAATTGTACTGTGTTTATTTTTAATTTTAACGTTTAATTATATTTGTGTTTCTTTTAATGAATAAATAATTTTTAAATAAAGTTACTTTTGGCCTCCAAACATACCTCTTCTCATTTTCTTTTCAGTATTCAGTTGTTTTCAAATAGATGAACAGACTAGTAGTGATTGAAGAGTTAAGAATTTGTTTACTTTTAAAATGTTATTATTAATTATTTTTTTTATTTTATATTTAGACAGTTGAGACTTGCAGATGGGTAAACCTGTATACTTTAATATTAATATTAAGAAATGTATATCAAATTAAATTACTTTTAACATATTAATTTCAAAAAAAAAAAAAAAATTAATATTTTATTGGTTGAAGCGTTCTAATTTTTGAATATCTCAAACCCAGTATATGAACACCATATAATAATAACAGTTAAGAATCATTTTAATCATATTTACTACAACAAATTAATAACAAGAATTACCTTTATTAAAAAACAAAGCAAATATTATAAATAATACATCTCGACAATTTTCATTCATAAGGAAATTATTCAACTCTATAAACCAGATTCAAATTTTTTCCTCACTTACTGCTACTCTTGCTTTAAATATTTCTTTTTTTTTTATTTATAAAATTCTTTTTAAAAATAACTACATCCATTTTTTACCAGGTCTAAAGTTTTTAAAAGTAGTAGGCCTAGAAAAATCTTTAATAACTTTTTGAACTGAGTCCTTAACGTTCTCTTATCTTAAAGGAAAACCAAGTTTTGAATCGTTTAAAATCCATGCTTTTATTTTATGTTCTTCTTCGATACTTAAAAAGGAAGAAGGGCCTATTTTTCTAACTAAAGTAGTTTTTCCTGAAACTTAGATTTATATTTAGGTATTTTATATTGAATTAAAGCTTTATTTAATAAGAGTGAATTTGAATTTATACTTTCCAAAGCCAATTGCAAATCTGCTTCAAAGAATTTAAATTTTTGGGCTATTCTGAAAAGAAAAACTATACATATATTTTAAAGTTTAGTAATAGGTATTTCAATTAAACTAGGTACCTAATATGATAAATTTCTCCTGTTTAATAACTGACTTAAATTTTTTTTTAATTTATACCAATCATTGAACAAGGGTTCAATTACTAGACTTTGTTAAATTTCAATTACCAATAATTGAACACTCAAATAAGTAGTTATATTAAGCATCTTTTTATATTTTTTACGATAGAAAAAATAATACAAAATATTGTACTTATCACAATAAAATATATATAATTATAACATATAATGAACAATTTTTTTAAGTGATTCAGTTCCCACAAAACATATTTCATACTAGTTACTTCTAGATACATCCATTCCTAACACATGAAAATGGTTGTAATTTTAAATATTTATCACTTGTTTGTTATCAAATGTAAACTATAAAACTATCGTCATACAGTGTGATTAGTATGTTTAATATTAAAAGCAAATTTATTTTTTATATTGGATATACATTCTTTCACCTACATTATACAACATCTACGCTGCCAATCAACCCACCTATCCGAACATAACTGTTGCAGAGTTTGCCGATGACAAGGCTATTTTTCTATCCAAAATAGTCCTTACATAGCTTCCTTTAATCTTCAACTCCATCTTGATCTTATGGCTGTTTGGTATAAAAAATGGCTTAACAAAGTTAGCCAATCCAAATCACTTCACACAACATCCACTCTTCGTCTTCCACCTTGCCCTATGGCGTATCTAGACAATATTCAAATACATTCTTCTCGATCGGCTAAATATTTAGGTCTGATGATTGATCGTTGACTCACATTGTCACATCACATTAAAATTAAAAGGCTTGCCTTAAATGCACAACTCCACACCCTAAAAACTCTAATTTCCAACAACTAACACACACCATTAAATACTAAACTCTAAATTTATAAATCCTTATTTAATCCGATGTCGGCCTATGGTCTTCAGCTCTGGGGCAACGCCAAAAAATCCAACACTTATAAAATTCAAACCTTCCAAAATAACATCTTTCGTAAAATCACAAATTCTCCTCCTTATATCTCTAACTTTACACACTGATCTGCCTTGCCAAATGCTTAGCCAAGTATACCTAATGTGAACCAGATCATACGGCAAGCTGCAATGGAAGTTCGTAATTAAACCTCTCCACAAACATTAATCTAGTATCCATCACATTCCATAAAAAGCCAAAACTTCATATCCTTTAAATACAATCCTTATCCTAAGCTTACTTCTTACACACATATCTGTTCTGATTCTAGAAATAATAATAGTGTTTCTGTATTTGAAACGTTCCTCTAAAAGTTCTTTCTAAATTTCACTTCAATTATTAACCCACTCATATCTCTTCTTACCACGGCCTTAAATTAAATTTAACTTCTATAAACATAAATAAAATATTAGTCGAAATATGGGATTGAATACGTAACTATTACAAAAATTAAAGACATTATTATAGGCAATATTATTATTGTGATTGAAAATTTTATAACAATTAACAAATATAATTTTTAGTGTCAAAATTCAAAATTAAATTTAGTTCTAACTGTGAACTGAATTTTTATTAAAAATATAGATTATCACGGATAAAGATTTATTTACATTTTATAAACCAATTTTGAATCAAAAAATAATTTTATCCTCTACATACGTAATTTTATAATATAATATTTGCAATTTGTTTTATTTTTTGAAAAACAATGATGGAAAACAATAGTAGATGACAAAAATAAATTGCTTTAAGATATCAAGCAGCCATCGTTAAAATAACATTTCACGATGGCATTTGTACTTTTTTCTCCTAATTAAACATGATTATTTGGTTTACAAAGAAGCGATTTATTTTTTATTTTCGATGAGTTTATAAAGATTACAAATTTTTAATGTATTTTGACTACATATATAGTTTGAAAAGGAATTAGTGGATCAATCAATTATTTAATAAAGTTTGCCTAACGATTCTGTGTAGTTCACATTGATATAATATGATTTTTTTATCAATCGTTATGAGATCCACACTTTTATTTTTAAGATTGTAAACAAATGGATTGAGAGATAAAAAGAATTTAAGAATGATGACTGAACATTTTACTTTTTTCATAGTTTTAGAAATATAAACAATATTTATGACAATTAAAGTTTTCAAGACTTATGTAATAGAAAATATCTAGAAACAAATTAGTTGTTTGTATTACCAAATATTGCATCGGTCACATATTTAATAGATTTCTATGTTTTTGGTTTTAAAATATAAAATTAAATAAAAGAACAGTAAACAATTATACAAGTATTTTTAAAAACGCTTATTCTAAACTTTTTTTCTTTTTCTAAACAATCAATATTTCATAACGAATTATTATATACTATGTTAATTATCTATTCATAAATAGCATGAATATTTATTTTAATTTTAGAATAAAGCTAAAAATGTTTTTCACATACTTATTTTTATGCAGCGCAAACATTTTTTATTTAAAAACGAAGTATTCAATCATTTTCAAGTATAAAATGGGTTTATTATTAATAATAAAAATTAACACAGCAGAAAGAACTGTTGAATATACATATTTAAAAATAGAATTTTTGGCTACAAATGTAATACTATAAAATATAAATATTAGATAGTTTCAGAAAAATTTTATTTATTTTAAATTGAATTGTATTTGATTTTTTATCTTTTCTTTGTAAATCTTTTCACTGCTGAGAACACTTTTGTTTCTTGTTTTAATTAAACATTATAGATCACCGTTCGTCAAATAAAATTATGTGTACTGAACTTAGTTTATTTAATATAATAAAACTCTTAAGATGTATAGTATAACATGAATCAAAACATTTTAAATTATTAAATAATATCAAAATAATTGCTAAATAAGAGTATAAAATATTTCCAATCATTTAAGTGATATAAGATATTTTACTTTTTTATTCCAAAAACACATTTTATCCTCATACTACGCAAAAGGAAGCATATTCAACGAATTGAAAATAGTAAATAAATTTAATTGGTATTTATAATTGTATCACGTAGTGAAAAGAAACAATGAACTGTTTCGGTAGTTTATGTTTCAATACAGAACCGTACTTGATTTGCCTATTCAGTACGCCGTGTAAATTTAGTCATAACCAGATATTATTAAATTATTAACAATTGTTTGGGGAAGTATTGAAAACACCCATCCCCCATCCACTGACATTTCAAACAGAAAAGTTATTATTAAATTCTTAGCAAAACAATGATTTTGATTTCAAAATGGCCATTCTATTATATTTTTTGTGATTTACTTCTTAGATAGAAAATCAGACGAATATTTAATTTTTAAATTTCCTCCACAGTTTTCACTTTAACTTTACGAAAAAAAACATTTTAATACATATTATCCAAAAATATTTATAATTTAGTTGTTATTCTTAAAGCATTAATCGCAGATACTTAAAACATAGTACTATAATAATTTATAGTATTATAATTTTATAGGTTAGTATAAAATAACTTTTGGAATTTTTAAAATTTAATAGATTTACAATTCAATAACTTTTAGCTTTAATATCAAAAAATGTTAAACACAATTCCTCATAAGTTGGTCTTACTTCAATCTGAAATAACAAAAACATATTTTACCTTCTAAATAAGCATTTAAATGCTTAATGTTTACCAAACTTGATCAAATATCGTTTTGTTATACATTCATAAAACTTACAATTTTAATAAATTACAACATTCTTCATAAGTTTTTCTTTATATTCGATCTAAAAATTATTTAAAGAAATTTCGTTAACATAAGCAAAAGAGTTCTAAATTATGATTAAATTTGATACTTCACGCAATTTTACCGATATTATTTGTTAATTTTTAAATGATATTAGTTAATTTGTTATTTACAATTAATAACCATAGAGACTTATAACAATAAGAGGATAAGTTTGCATAGTATTGTAGGTAATATACAAATAATAAAAATAGTTTAAATAGTTGTTATAAAATAATTTGTAGTCAGCATATTATTTGTTAATAGACTCTAATTTATTTTCCATAACAAATGTTATTATATTATCTTATTTAATTTATTGCTTTCGCTTTTAATATTTAATTGATATGTAAATAAACACACACATATATATATATATATATATATATATATATATATATATATATATATATATATATATGTTTTAAATACTAGGATTGTAATATGTAATATACCACATAATTAACATACACTAAATGATACAATGTGGCATTTTTGTGATCAATATTTTGAATATATTCATCAATCCAATAGTATATATGCGTTAAAACCGAATATTTTATATTCCCTCACTCGAAGAGACTTTACACATAATTAATGAATAATTATATATAAAATTATATTAGAATCAAAAGTTTAATTTTTAGCTTATTATATAAATATTGATTTGCTTGAATCTCCAGTAATTTGTTTGATGTTATAATTACCTTTATTCACTTTATTAATGTTTTTTTTAATTATAAACTATGAAGCAAGAATTGGCAAAGCTACAGGTGATATGTCGTTTTTTATTTCATTATTACTTTTATTATTGATATTGGATTTTAAACACATCCACATCAATAATTAATTATTTTACGAGTTCTACAAAGCGTATTATTAAATAAATAATATAATTTTTTAGAGCATATATTTGGTTATATTTGTTGGTGTATTTCTCGTATTCTTTTTATAAAAAAAATATAAATTTTCAACTTGAGACTATAAGTACTTATATATAGAGTTAAAATTTCATAATCTTTCCATTCCTACTTAACAGTGAATGCCAACAACTTTTATAAAATTGTATCAATACTTATAGAAACGTGTATATTGTATGATACGCCTGCCCCGGAATAGTCAGGGAATCAAAGATGTTTATGTTGTTCAATCCCTTCTTCAACGAGATATAAAAAAATTAATTTAAGCTTTTATAAATAATTTAAATAATTTGTCATTCTACTATTTATAACTTCATAACCATTCAGCATCCTAACAAAAATCCTAAATACATTATGACATTCTTAAATACAGCTTGATCATATTAATTATAAATGGTTTGTATAAATTGATTTGTTTATGTTAGATACCTACTCCAGTCTAAATTTATCATCATAACAGAATATCTAAGATACCTATAACTTAAACAAATTAAACTTATTTATTCATTATACGAGTATCAATATATTCAATAATATTTTAAGTATTACTTACCCTAAATCTAACTAATATTTACTTGAACACATAATTATGAAATTTAGGGGCCCCTAAAACTTTAAACATGTTTAGACTGTTATTTATGATTCTGTCTTTCAGTGACTGAAGGAGAAAGGTCAATGTTAGGAACTATCCATGAGCCTAAGAAAGTTAACATAATTTCATAAATAATGGTCAGCACTCAAGAATCATAATAAGTATATGTAAAATAGATAAAATTAAAATAAATATTGTTATGTTTTCAAAAAACTTACAACATTATATAAGTATTGTTCTATTTGTATTTAAAAAACATACAGTAGCAATTGTAGTTGCATTGTATGGTCATTGGCCATTCTTGAAGTAATTTGTTTAAAAAAAAAAAGGAATAAATTTGTTAATAGTTTAAAGCAGGGATGAGCAACTCAAAGTAACTAGATTATCAATTTTTAGAATTTTCAAACCTGGTGGGCCATAGTTATTAAGAAAGCAAAAATGATAAAAAAAGTCATAAAAATTGATAGTTAGCATTTATTTTAATTTTACGACTGAACCGATACAACAAAATAAATGCCTAATATTTAAAGCTAAGTTAGCTAGCCTGATATGTATATAAAATATATTTAAACATATAATAATTTAACTGGAGTTCAATACTATAAATAATATAAAATCTACATTTTACAATTAATGTGGTAAAATTAATTACTATGAAAATGTAACATTGGCCAGATAAAAAAAATACGTGGGCCGCCAGTTGCTCATCCCTGGGTTAACGTTAAACAATTGTCAAAATTCATAAATACCTATTAATTAATACATAAATATTTCAATGCATAAAATAGGTAGTTACTTTTAATTTTTTTTTTTTATTTATCACAGAATGACTATAATATTAAAACAATTTAACAAACAAAATATTTGGCCATGTTTACATTAACTGTTTTTACCAACTAATTTCTGGTGTTTGAACAAGATCAATCACATTTTAAACACTATATCGTAAGAATATTTTTTGGCAGAGAAAAAAAAAAAAATTACTTAGACAACAAATGAATAGAAGGTTTGGAATCCCAAATGTACATAATTAAGAATACATAATAATAACATGTTACAATTAATACAAAGATAAAATTAACAGAAAGCTCTTAATGGTAGGTACAATATTGTATTATAATCATTTATGGATTATATTAAGTTAATATTTAATTGTTCAATTGTTGCATGTTAAACAGCAACTCCCTTTAAAAATTGAATCTTCTTTACTTTTTAGACACATTATACATAATATGTTAATACCTATGATGGATATTCTTATAAATGTTCATTTTGACTATTACTTTATCAATTAATTTCAACCATACCAACTAAATAGGTATTTTAAAAATGGTAAACAAAATTACAAAACATACTTGAGCATTAAAAAAGCAACAAGCCAGTTTTTTAAGTTAAATTATTTTGTTAAACAATAAGAAATGAAAAATACTGATTTGATAATATACCACCTTTTGTAATATACAAACACAACATTTGTTATTATAACCAACAGTATTAATATAATAAATGCAAAGATATTTCAAATTTTATGTTTTCATACATTTAAACTTAAATAAATATGAATATGAATTATAATTTATTGAGATATTAGTTATGAATAATGACATTATTTCCCACTTAAATATTTTATTATCTATGTAACATTATTGAGCTGAATAAGACATCATCACTCAGATGTCAATTAATTTCTATGAAGAAATATACAGGAGACTCATAGTCAGAATGTTATTAATATTTGTAAATATCCAATTTGATAAACAATATAAACTTAAATGAATAAAGAAATGTAGAAAAATATTAAAAATCTAATAATTTCACTATCAAAATTATTTAAAACATAGGCAATACAATTTTAAGTCTCCATTTTTATACTCTACAGGCCATGATTTTTTTTTTTTTTAACGACCAAGCATATTCAGTCTTACAACGTGATACCAACTGACTAAAATTATAAAATAGTACAAAGTATTGAAAAACAATGATTCATATTCTTAAAAATATTCCCATAAATGAATACCCCAAAAATAATATTTATAATAAAAATAATAATAATATAGAATATGAAAACAAATTTATGATTGGTTTTAAGGTCGATAAATAACACTACAATATAGTTTATACAAAAATACCAATAAACCATAAATAAACATTCAATCAATATTAATGGGAAATTAAATAAAGTATTAAATCACAGTTAAATATTGGTTTATAGGTATTTTTATAATAATCAGTATATTAGGTAAAATAATATTTTTATTAACAAAGGCATATTCTTTAATTAGTAGATACAAATTTGTTCAACATATTTTTTTATATAAATATGTTACTGACCGTTGTTCGTTGAGAAGTTTTCATTCCAAATATCATTCATGGACTGCAATGCCATTTCATCTTTGGGTAATGCATCTATGCTTTCTAATGACTTTATATAAAACATTAATTCGGACGACACAATTCTAAACATTTTAAATAATATACAGTTTTAATATGCAACGAGCAAAAAGATTAAATTATAATAAGAATTATATTGACTTCATATTCAATTAAATTATTCTACTCAAGTTCTAAAATAAATAAATATATTTAAGTAAATTACCCTCGTAAAGGTCCATCATTGTTTGTGTTATCCATTTTATTAATACACTCATGAAGGATTTCTTTAAATGTTATATGTATTCTTCTATATAAGAATTCAATTTGAGTTTTTGGCAGTATACTTGCAATGGCCTCGTGAAGTTTACATATGTGCCTGCAAAAATATAATAAGAAGGAACATTCAAAATAGTTTGGAACTAAAATGCTTATTTAAGGTCAATATTTCTCAAAATACCAGTTCATAATATCATGATAATTATTACTATGAATTTGAATTATGACATGATATAAATCCTACACAATCTTTGGGTGATCAAAAACTGAAGTAAAAACAGTTTTTGAAACAACTTAAAACCAATGCCAAGATCAAAGACTGGAGTGACTTTTTCACCACCTTAAATTAATAAATTTATTATGTGGATAATTCATACTTGCAAATATTTTGAAATGATTTGGACGGAATTGGAGGTTTAGCCTCCCAGTTTGACATTTGCTGCATTATTATCTGTTTGATAATATCATGCAGTTTATCCTGGATATCTTTAATATGCTTTGTTATATCATTTTTAACTCTGTTAATTATTGTGCTTACTTGGTTTTCTTCCAAATATCCTAGAAAAATTAATTTATAAAAAATTTGATATCAACAAAATAGACGTTAATTTAGATTTGTTTATTTTGAATGTTTTAAATAATTATAAAAATATATTGGTACCAAAATCAATAATTACTTGAAAAATGTGTTTGTATATGAGGTATAATCCATTGTAATAATTGTAATGCTCTAAGAGACAACACTAAGTTAGTACAGGTTATCTTCTTTAAGCCTGTTTTATTTGAAATTGCTTTAGCTTGTAGTACTAAATAATATGACCTGGAATTGTACTCTCTTAAAATGTCACATACATAACGTAACAAACTCTGTGCAGCCAAATTAATTTCATCAGCTTTTGTACAATATTCAGTAACCATTTGAATCAAAAGCAATATAGTTCTAAAAATTATATTACATAATATTATGATTCTAATAATTATAACAAACAAATAAATATTTACCCAACCACTGCAAAACTCTCATCATTAACCATCAACATCTGAGCAGGTTTGGTGGAAGTTTTTGGTGATAATAGCTTAGGCATTGAAAACTGACCTAAAAAAGCATTATAATATTATTAAAATATGTTACACATATAAAATATTAATAACCTAGTATATAATTACATAATTAGTACATGTTTATATTAAATAATTAATTTTTTTTATTAAGTAAGTTATTTTTTATAGTTTATTGAATGTATTTAATTGAATATATTATTTTATAATAATTACATATATATTCAAAGTAAACTAAAAAAAAAAAAAAAAGAACCGGATGGGCCTCGCTCTGCTGTACAGTTAGGGGTGGAGTGCACCTCGCTTATAGGATAGGTCATTATTATAATGGATTTGTTAAATTTGAATGCAATGATAGATATCATTGTATACGAATAACGATTCTGAACGGAGTTCATATGTTTGTCTAGGATATAATACATTGTTATTTATAAACATTGTAAAAAGTATATTTTATTTTGAAACGATAAATATATTTTTCAATAAGGATGGGTTGGCAGTTGCATACGGCAACATAGTTTGTCAGTCTAGAATATTATACATTATATTATATTTTACATGTAATTTTATGTCAATATTCGCTGTTCAAACGCTTATAAAAAAAAATTGTGCCTATGGATTTTAATAATTTTTGAATGACTTTAAGAACTACTTCTGTGGAATCTTCTATTAAATTTTCAAGTATTTTGTACGAGCCAAATTTTTTTTATCACCGATTATAAAAAAAAAAATGTAAAAAAACCGAATATTTTAAATGCCTATAAGTGGCTTAAAAATCAATATAATATTTTGAAAAAAATATGACATAAAGGAAATACCAATCTTAATAGCTGGTAGAAATTTCAAAAATCTGCGACTTATACTTTTTGAATTATAAAAAATATTTAAAATCGTTTGAGAATAAATCGCTATTTTATACAATTTCGTAAATATTTAAATTTCAAACAGTCATAAAATTTTTTCCTCTAAGTTCGGTAGAAATTTTTTTAAAGATTTTTGAAGAGTAGCTTATAGATAACCTAGTGTTAAAATTTTGAACCTTAAGTATGAATAGAAAAATTTTATGAATTTTTATCTACAAAATAACTTGCAAATTATCGTGATTTTTACATATTTTGTAGAAATTGGAACTTTGAGCACTTATAAAAAAAAGTTGTGACTTACGATTTTAGATTTTTTTTTATCAGTTAAGGAACAACTTATAAGAAACCTTGTATTAAATTTTCAGGATTTTCTGGGCAGCCAAAAAAATTTTATCATTATTTAAAAAATAAATACTTAAAAAAATTGAAAATTTCAATCGTCTATAAATAGCTTACTAAAAGTCAAAATACTTTGAAAATTTAATGGTGTATAGAGAACGCTAATCTAAACATTTGGTGAAAGTATTTACATCGATTAGTTTTTGAGTTATAGCAAAATAAAAAATTTGATTATGTCGAAAACTGGTTTTGCGTAAAAACTCCCGTTTTTCCCAAATTTTTTTATGGTTTTTCCCGTCGCATTTAAAAAATATTGGAAATTTTTTACTTTTGACCCCCCAAAGTACCAAATAGATTCAGAAAAGTTGCTACATAAGGCAATCGAAGCATTTTTACTGCCCCAAATCGTGTCGACAGACACAATAAAAAAAAAAAAAAAAAAAAAAAACACATCATTGTAAAATCAATACATTCTTCACTCCGTTCAGAATCTAAAACAATTATTTCTTTAATGAGAGTTAAAATATTAAAAATATACATTTTATTATTATTATATACACACTATATTACTTCTGTGAATAATATGAACAGAATGTATTCTATTGAATGAAATATGATGATAATAAAATACTTTTTTCTAACTACTAACTAAATATCATAATAAAGACCATAAATACCAGTATTTTGAATGTATTCAACTAAATGTTGGAATTCTGATGGCACAACTTTTTGGCGCCAATTTTCACTGTCTAATAGTAATTGTAATTTATTAATTTTTTCAGTGTGAAATTTTTTAATAAAATTATTGGCCTGAAATACATTATAGCTGTAATGAAATAATAGGGTGTTAATATTTAAAAGTATAACCTCTGATTGCAAAGCAGTTTGTAATATTTTAAACCCAACATCTTGATTAGAGCATACTTCTACATAACTATCACTTAGTTGTTTTATACATTCAGATAAACGCAACAACTGATTCTGATCTGATAAGCAATAATTACTGGATTCTTCGTCACCATTTAGTTGTTCAGTATTACCATTAACTTGTTCACTCTCAGCATTATTTAAGAAACTAAATACAAAATTAAGATTGAGGGCAATAATTTATATTTTTATGTATTATAAAAAAATTAAACACATACTTGGCACTTGAACGTTTAGTAACTAATTGAGCATATTTTTCAACAGCATACTTAGTCACAGAGTTTAAAAGATTTGTCAACTTGGATTTGACTTTAAAATAATCTTCTTCACTCAAATTTGAGTCAAATGACGGTTCTTCTAAACTAAAATAGATTTTATTTAAATCATAAAATTGAAATAATAAATAATGAAAATATATTAGATGATCTTACTCTATAGTATTTTCATCGTTACAATTTAATTTATTGGCACTGACATTGAGAGCATGTAGCATAATAATATATCCTGCCTAAAATATGAAATTAAATTCTAAATCAATAGTCACAATTATTCAATATTTAAAGTTTTATACTTTTATTAATAATCATCTTATAATTTTAATAACATCATAAATAAAATAATTGTTTTGTCCATTTTAAATAAATAAGATAAATAATTTTTATGATTCATAAATATTTTTAACTTTTTTTTTGAATAATTAATTCATGAAAATGAATAATCATTTAACACATAAATATCATATAAAATGAAAATTTGATTACTTAATCAGTCTTTCAGCCAATTTTAACTAACCTTTATTCTTCGTAAAAGAAGAGACAAAGTGTATGAACAGTCTTCTAGCATACTCAACCACTCATTGGCAGTTAAACAGTGCAAATAACTTTCTAAATTTGATGATTGATTGACTTGGTGATCAACATCACTATTTGAAACTATATCTATTACGCTTTTTTTTATTGCTGCACTAATTGCTGCTACACATTCTTTGTTATATGCCTCCAAAAATGCCCAATTTTTTCGTCGCAACATTCCCATAAGTATTGAGTATAATTTGTCCTATTCAAAAAAGTAAAGAAATATTTTATTTCTATTATATTGTTAGTATTTATCTAAAAAGCAGATACAAACTTTTTCTAAGACTTCTGTGCAAGTTCCAACTAATGGCCGATTGAGATCTGCAGATGAACACCGTTCAAATTCACCAGCCATTAAAGCATCTATCATTTTAATGATTTCATTCAGTTCTGAAGTTAAATGCCTAAAACAATAGTTGAAACACACAATTATATCTTTTACTAGATTAAATAAATACTTCATAAAAATACTCAAAATATGACTTGAACGGAGATTAGTTATTACTGTGACTATCAATTTTATTATTTATAACTTATTGCTATAAAATGAACAGGTTACTAACTAACTGACTGCGTACAACCAAAAATAATTCAAAACAATTTACCAAAAGTAGTATACAAAAATATATAGGTATGCATGGTTTTATAATTTATTTCAAACTATGCTATAATTTTTACAGCTACTTGATAAACAACTACAAAAAAAAAGAAAGATATCACAAATGTTTGCTAATATTTGAAAACATAACAGTTAATGAATAATTAGAAGGTGCTTACATCATTTTTATCAAATCTAAGTATATCATTATTGCATTTATTTCAAAATTAAGTCTTAAAAAAAAAAAAATTACTAGTTGAAAATATAATAATTATTTTCAATTATCAAGCTTAAAACAAATTTTAGATTCTGACTAAGAAATAAACTGTACTATACTATCTTGAATCCCTCAAAAACAATATGATAACTAAATTAAAGGATATCAATGACCATATTATACCAGAATGAGTATTAAATCCATTTTATCACATATACAAAATATGCAACCATTAATTAAAGAAGTATAACTTGATGTAAAGCACTACGAAGAAGCTAAATTAATTTTAAACATAATGAATATGAGTTATTTTGACTCAAACCAAAAACTATAAATCCTCAACTTTGGAAATCAATGGTGATATTTATTATGGCTTATCTACTTGACCTACTAAGTCGAAAAAAAACTTTAGTGTGGTTCAACAACTTCTGACAAAATTAAGAAATCAGTTAGAAACATTTGAAAAAGAAGATTTAAAACTGATTTTGACATCCATTGAGCTAGATATAATTTTATTAGCAGAAAATAATCAAACTTAAGGTTGTCACTAATCACAAACATTTTTCTGTAATTATTTATAGCCAATTTAAAATTATATATATTTTAAATTACATTTATATAATTTATATTTTTAGTAATTATAAAAAGTAATAGTAAATAAATATACAAATTGTTTTTGTTTTTTACTTTATTTAAATGGCTGATTATGAAAATAAAATGATACGTTTTTTTAATTGTTTTGAGGTAAGATTTTAAAAATCTAAAAAGAACATTGAGTAAGAAAATAATAGGAAATACTGATTTAAACAAAAGAATAAGTTATTAATATTTATGGCTTTATAATAAATAAGTTTACTCAATACTTTTTTTTCTCAACAATTTTATTAAATTATAAAAATTAATTTTAACAAAATACCAAAATAATTTATAAAAAATAATATAAATAACTATTTAACAACTTATTTAACATTGAATATATATATATATATATTAACAATACAATTTTCATAAATGTTTAATTATTTGATTCGAATAACATTGAAATATTAATTAAAATATGGTACTTAATAGATTTTGTAGGTACTCTAGATTATGATTTGTATTTTTTGTTACACAATGCATGTAGATAATACTGATATTGCAATAAGTTTAGATAAATGTATTATTACCTGAAGCAATGTACACCTGAAAGTTCTTTAGATAATAAATCCTTGGTGGTATAAATTAAATCTAAAGCAGCAACATAATCAGCAGCTGATAATAGTACTTGTATTGTTGTTTGTGTATGATAAACTGTCGCCATTAATTTCAACTATAAAAATACAATTATAGAAAAATAAATAATAATAACACTTTCTATTATACGTAATTATTTTATCTATACCTTATCAATTACATTGCTATGATTTAATATGATTGTATTATTTTTTAAAATTGTCAACGATTTTGAAACAACTTTTTCATCTACGTGCCTGATTCTACAACTATAAAAATTAATAATAATTATTTATTAAATTTAATACAATTGAATCAAATTATATTACATAAATTATTCTACAACTTTTAAGTATTAATTTTAGATAAAAATGTGTACCGTAAATTTTGGGTTAGTTGAATTGATTGGCGAATTTGCTCCATAAGAGTATCATGTGATGTCATAGTATGAAAAAAAGCTTCAGATTTTGAGCTTACTTGTTGTGCAATTTTGACCTCAACAGTATCCAAATAATGACTTAACTAGAAAAAACAATACAAATATCAAGTTTATAACAATCATTATACTACCTGAATAATATACAATTAAAGTTACTTTTTCTTGGATAGATTTATCAGATATTCTAATATTGGCTGTAGAAACATTGACATGAGTAGATGTATCTGATGTAAGAAAAATATTAGGAAACACTGCAAAAAATGTTTCATATTTACTGAGATCAAAATGAGGTTCCAAAAATATGGATGGCACCTCGGATAAATCATAAATGACCCTGTCTAAAAAAAATAAACATATATAGCATTTTGAACTTTAGCCATAATTTTCTTTTATTAATACTTAAATTTCTCACCTGTTGATTTGGACAATCGTAAATTCGGAAATTGCTGAAGAACTTCAGCAGGATAATCTTGTTTATCTTTTTTCTCTTCAAGTTCTACATGTTTTTTGTGACGCTAATAATTAATTATAGTTGTTAATAAAAACTAAAAATAATGAAAAATCAAATTCATTCATTACTTTAGCTATACGTTTTAGATAAGTTTGAAAGTGCTGAGGTCTTATTAGAGGTAAATGTTGAGGTGGTGAAATAGGACACGTATCAGTAAATTTATCACCCCATATCTTGGTAAAAAAATCTTTCTAAAATTATTATATTAAAAAGTTTTTAAATATAATTATAAACACAGTTATATAATTTTTTTATAATACTAAAAACATACAGATCGAGGGCGTCTAGGATCATTTAAAACTGTCGCAAGACTCTGAGAGGCTGAATAAAAATTCCATTCATCTGTTGGCCGTTTACTATCTGAAGTCTTACGGTAAGTCGTAACACAAGGAATTGATCGGAATGCATGATCATGTACAATATGTTTTTTATAATCAGACTCATTAGAATTTTTTCCATTCCACATAAAACAATTTCCATTGGAATTGTACTCGCAGAAGTACTGACTATCTTTTTTTCGACTGTGTACTTCAAATAAATGTCTATAAAAGTAAAAATCAAATATAATAAACATTATTATTTATCAGTAAAAAAATAATTATCACATAATTCACTTATTGATTTTATTATTTAACAAACAACTGTATACCAGTTTAATAATTTAGTTTGAATTTTAACTATAACCAATAAATATACTATTTTTAGATGACAATTCAAAAAAAAATGTAAACTAGTTATGGTAGTCAAACTAAGGAGGATACCTAAAAATTAATACTCTCATCCTACACATAATAAACCTCAATAATTATAACTAAAAGTTATATTACGTATAGCATAAATAACATATTATATTACATTATTAAATACACAAAAATGATAAAACTGTAACAACTCCATAGTTGAGCAAATCATAAATTATTTATAGGAGTATAATATACTTAATGTAAATAATATATTTTAATTAAATTACTAAATGATTTTCAATTGTCATAATTAAGTTATTTTACATTCATTGACCATTATTCATGGAATTTTTAGTGGTATACAGCTTTTTTAAGTAAAAATAAAAATAAAATAGTCACAGTTACTCCTATTAACCTTGATTCCAAACAGATCTTAGTATTAGAACAATTTATATTTCAGAATATTACTGCATAATGGTCTAAAAAAATGCAGAATTTTTTAATCAAGTGCAACAGTTGACATTTAATTACTAACATCAAATTTAAATAAAAACCCATAAACAAACACTTTTATATAAGTGATGACAATTAAATTGTATACAAGCCGTGACTATCAAACATCATTGTACTCACCGCTCAAACTGATCCAATTTTTCGAACGTGGCATTATGGCAAATGCTGCACTTATGCCAGATCGGTTCTCTGGTCACAGCCCTATCCATAATAGCACCAATAACATATTTTATGATTTTAGACTAGTGCAGGCTGATTGACCGACTCTATGTCCACTGATGGACAGACTACTTGTCGTCCAAAGATCTAAAATGTGATAATTCTAATTTCATAGGAACGTGATGAACTACTGTAATCGATTCGAACGAAGATATCTTCTGCAATTAACAATGAACAACGCTGTTACAAGTATTAACGTTATAACTCTAAATGTTGGATGTAAAATGTCTATACGTTATCAACGAACAGTGACGTCGAAAATTGATAACATTGAAAAATCGATAACAGGTATTGTATATCTTATCAGTTTGATAGTAGGACTAAAATGACTGTAATACATAACCACATATATACGCATATATATAAATATGTATATTTATATATAGAACAAAATTAATAAGAATTTGAATTTTCACCATTTAGTACTTAGTTTTTTTTACTAATATTAATTTTTTCTCCTAAAAATGGATCCTGCCCTAGATATAAAAGGCAACAATAAGCTTTCCATTGCCAAGGAAACTTTGGAAACAGGTATCTACACAGAAAATATTTATTAGGTTTTCATAATACTTTTAACGATGTTTAACATTTATAACCATTGAAATGTGTAATACTGTGTTATAAATCTTGCTGAGTTTTGTAATTTTTATTTTTTTTTTTAAACTTATAGAATAACATTTTTATTAAAGACATGAACTATTAGATGTTACTAATTTTATTTGTATTATTAAGATTACTGACATTTTAATGTTAGTTTGAATCATAGATAATACATGTATGTATTATCTATGGTTTGAATACACTTATACTATTAAAATTCTTTACTTTAGAAATGAATATTTTTGTAAAAAAAAAGTATCAGTATTAAATGAAAAATTTGCATTTTGTATTTAGCATCAAAATTAATACGCAGAAAAATACCAAGAGCTGGTCATTTAATGACTCCAAGACATTTGTGGATTCAATCTATTCCTTCCAAAGTAAATAATATGTTTTTAAACCGTATAAAATATAATATAGATTTTTAATAACATAAAAACCTGTTAAAATAAATATTGTATTTATTCTTGTTGACATTTTTCTTTAGATAAATTATTTCTAAAACACTAAGAACTTGACTTAAATTAAATATCTTTGTAGACCAATGTAATTTTGTCATTATTGCTAATTTTAACAATTTTTTTTTAAATTTATTATTAAATATTCCTTAAAATGATTATCATGATATTTGTCTATTGAACTGTTTTATTTGTAGGCATGTGATGTGGTTTTAACATTTACTAAAACTACAGACTACAAGACTATCGAATGGATAAAATCACAAATTGTTGATGACTCTAATGGTTTAGGTCTATCTGTGAATGTCCAATATCATTCATCTACTGATTCTTACAGTTTTTACTTAACAGCACCATTTTATGTGTAAGTATACATTTTTAGTAAATTTATTTTCATAATTAAATTATTTTCATTCTATTTAGTTTAATGAAAGCTGCTCAAGATATATATTTACCAAAAAAAACTATTGGTGGTGGAGGCTTAAGAGAGTTTATACTCTCTGAAATGAATACATTTGAAGGAATCGAGGAGGGTTCTAACTTTTTCACAATGCAAGAAAGGCAAATGTTAATTTTGTATGTTTTAAATACACGTAGGGTTAAAAGTTGTGATTGGCTCACAGAACTAGTTGAAAGCCAACCATTAAGTAACGTTATTAATATTATTTTATATACAATAGATGTATCTAATGGATAAATGTTTAATGTTTGATTCCAGTTACAGA
Organism: Sipha maydis; assembly: GCA_034509805.1. Classification (NCBI taxonomy): domain Eukaryota; kingdom Metazoa; phylum Arthropoda; class Insecta; order Hemiptera; family Aphididae; genus Sipha; species Sipha maydis. Next base: position 184,735 of record JASXSY010000210.1, on the reverse strand, counting down.
ATGTATATCAAATGGAATCATTGAACATTTATTTCCTGTACATGAAAATAAAACAATTAAATGGTTGCGTATTATCTGGGTGAAGTCTTTTTTTAGCTTCCAACCTTTGGATAAAGTTTGTGATTATTTTGGTGTCAAGATTGCCATGTATTTTGCTTGGATTGGACATTATACTAATTCTTTAATATATCCTGCTATTGCATATTCTGCATTTTGGGTAAGTATATTATTATAATTATTGAAGTAAATACTCAAAACACTTCAAATTCCAGCTATGTAATGTTTAATAATTTAATTTTATAGTTTGGATTTGGAAGACAACTGGACCAATGGACAGAAGGAGTATGGTTTGTTGTGTTAGCTTTCATGAATGTCATATGGTTGACAGTGTACTTGGAAACTTGGAAACGTTATTGTGCAGAATTAGCGTATCGATGGGCCACACTAGACCAGAGACATCAGTTTTTGTTACAACCACGTTTAGAATTTAAAGTAAAATAGTATTATTTTATAATGGTTAATAATAAGTTGTTTTTCAATTTTTTTTTTTTTTTATCTAACATTTTTTTTAGGGTGAAAGACGAATTAGTCCAATAACTGGCAAGCCAGAAGTTTGGTATCCTAATTGGAAACGAAGACTATTCAGTTATTTTGTCAGTGCTCCTATAATTGGCCTGTGTTTAGCTGTAGTTTTTGCTTTAACGATATTTCAAATTAAATTTCAAGTAAATTAAACAGGTTTTCACCTCTTCATTTTTTATAATATCATGAACTTTTTTGTAAAGTAATATTTTATTATTTTAGGATTGGTGGGACTCCTACATTGAAATAAATAAATATCCTACATATTTGAGTTACATTCCAAAAATAATGTTAGCGATCATCATTGCTGTACTTGATGATATTTATAGTATCATTGCTATATGGTTAAATGATTGTGGTAAGTTAAGAAATTAAAAATTTTATAAAACATCTAAGACTTGTCATTTTGTAGTGTCTACATGTCTACAAGTATAAATTACAAATTTATTTTTATTAATATTTGTCCAAAATTATTGTAAAAGTTCGTGATAAAATATTATAAACAGAGATCAACTTATTTCTATAAAATTTGAGTTTACTCGTTTTGTGTGCACGCTGCATTTAGAAAACTATAGGCTGGACACTGAATATGAAAACCAGCTGATCATTAAGGTTACATTGGTTTGTATTTTACAATAATTTACACTAATCAATAGTTAATTCTAAAATCATGTATCCAAAACTTAATACATTTTAAGAAAATTAAAAAAAAAAGTCTTATATTAAAATCCTATTTATCAATTTACGTATAGCATATTTAATATAAAAATTGAATTGTGGTTATAATAGATTGTTATTAAAAAAAAAAAAAAAAAATGTAATTATAAATATTGGATATGTAGTTTCTTATATTGAGTGTTATTGACATTTTCCATTAATATGCATTGTAATAAATTATCTTAAACAATTTTTAGTTTCAATTTGTCAACTCGTTCTTGTCCCTCTTCTACATTGCTTTCTATTTACAAGATCAGGAAAGACTTCGAACGGTAAAAATCTCTTTATTTATTAATTTAGATACTTAATCATTGACAATTGGTGTTTTAAGTATTTCCATATTGAATTTTAATACGAGTATGAAGTACAGCTCGACCCAAATTCTCATACTACAATAATAATTTAAAACACTATAATTAATTAAATTTTAAACTTACAGCAATTGGCCGTTCTTCTGATAACCAGACAATTGATGCGTAACATCAAAGAGTCAGCACTTCCATACGTGCTAGAACAAATCCGTTTTGCTAAGATTAGCTTTGATCTATTTGGTGCGTTGACGCCATCAGATGGACCTGCCAAATCAAATGGCGAACGCATTGTTTCCCAACCAGAACTCGAATGTTCTATGTTTAAAGTAGGTATATTGTTCTTGTGGTAATAATAAACTAATCTATACTTTCCATAAGTGCAAGTATATGAGGGGCTATGTGTTGCCCATTTTGAAAAACCATTGTCTTATACATCATATGGGAATATGCAAAAGGTTATTTATTGTCTATAATGTATTAAGCTCCTATGTATTAGATATAATACACCTTTGAAACCTAATTGTGCTATGTGAAGAAAATCAAATTGTCATTGATAAAATTGTATTGTCCATAACAAATTTTGGAGGTATATTAATTGATGGTTGAAATAATATTTCTTCCCCAATTTCAAAAAAATCATACATATTAATTTAATAAAATATCTATAAGTTAAGTAATTATAAATATAAATTTAAATTATTATCACATAAATGTTAGTAGGTATTCTTCCAAAAGTAATTTCTATACACATCACTGACTAATTTGTACTCATTTTGTCTGCACAGTTTGAAGGTACATTCTCCGAACACTTAGAGATTTTTATCCAGTTTGGCTACGTAGTAATGTTTTCGTCTGCATTTCCACTTGCTGCATTGTGTGCGTTCCTCAACAATCTTATTGAAATCCGTAGTGATGCGTTCAAACTTTGCTATGTTTACCAAAGGCCTTTTGGTCAACGAATCAAGGATATTGGAATGTGGCAGGTACTTATGTGATTGAATATACATTAGTCATTACATTACTAAATTCTTTAAAGATAAGCAAGTCTAAATTTGAGTTTTTTTTTTAAATATTTCAAAGATTAACAATTTTTTTTGATCATTATGTAAACATGTTCAAATTAAATATTTATTTGAATTATTTTTAAATGTTCTAAATTATTTATAATTATCATCAATATCTATTTACAATGTTGAAATACTTAACCTTCTAAGTTCCCATAAGAAATATTATAATTAAAATCCATACAAAACATATCCTGTTAAAAATTCAACATTTACGTTTTGTATTGAAACTAAACAGCTTGATAACTTTTCTTTTTCCTCATTTTGTTTTTTCTTTTCTAATTTTGAAATTCTTTTATCAATATAACCTTAACAAAGTGTACTGTAAACATAAAAATACTATTTATACTGTTTGTTATATTTGTTATTTATTAATCATTATTTTTTTGTGAATACTTTAAATTATTCTCTTGCCAACAGAATATTATGGAAGTTATGGGATTTATTGCTGTGTTAGTTAACTGCGCATTGATTGGCCTTAGTGGTCAAGTACACCGTTTACTACCTGACATGACCGCCATTCAAACAGTTCTGTTAATTGTGGCTCTTGAAGTTAGTATTATAATAAATATATTTTTCTGACATACCAGATTTCAATTTTAAGGCATTTTATATAAAACTACAATTATATTGGACTATATATTTCAGTATAAAAACTATAGTTAAATTCAAACAAATTAACATTTATGTATTATTTAAATATCTCTTTCATCATGAACCCAATGCCCTTAATCTTGGCTTGCGATCCTATGTGTTTCTTTGATTTAACAGCACATAATGTTGGCGTTCCGGTGTGCACTGAGTTGTCTGATCCCAGATATACCCCAGTGGATAGCTACTGAGATGGCTAAAGCCGAATATATCAGACGAGAAGCGGCTTCCAGATCTCCGTGAGAATGGAAAATTGATTATTATAGTACACATATTTGCAATTAATGACGTCTCAGCACTATTAGAGAACACTTCGCCAGATTTTATTTTTTTTAATACCAATTTTATTCCTCTTTTACGATAAATAATTATTCGACTTTCTTAGATGAAATTTATTTTTTAATACACACACACAAAAGTACCTATGGAATAAAACCACGAAAATTCCTTTGACTCAATATTTCTTATATCTTACTTGAGTTATTAGCTAATAACCACATAAAAAAACTTTATGACTATAACTTGCTTTTTATAAATTTACCCATATTATTAGTCTCAGATAAATATTTTAGTAGTTTGGGTTTTTTCAACTGTTATCTAAAATTAAATTATATATTTTAATTACATACAACTATACTTGTTAAACTAACAATTTTTATTCTCTGATAAATTCTAATTATTCTGGTACAGAAGTGTGAAACTATCTTGTTTAGTTGTTTTAAAGATGAAATAATAATTCATAAGTATTTGTGGAAATGTGGTTTTTATAACTTATAACAAAATTCTTAGTATTATACGTTTTAGAAAATGTTTATTTTTGTATATTTTATTATAAAAACTAAAATTTACCACTTTATTCAAATGTTCAATCCTTAATTGCTGGATAACAAATCTTATAATGTTCATCAACCTTTATAAACATAAACCTATTTTAAATAGGTACATATGATAATATCATCTTTGTAATTAATAATATAGGTACTTGTCATTTTTTTACATGAAATAAGTAACCACTGCAGCAATTTAACTATGTCATTATACCTTTTTTAATTCTTATTTTATTGTTTATGCATTATTTACAATAAGGAATAAATTTATTTACCATGTAAGACATTCACTAATGTAAATTTATACTTAAGTGTCTCTTATTAAATTAATAAATCCTTATATGTATATATTGTATTATATGTTAAAGCCATAGGTACAGGGTGTATCACTAATGTTTTTTTCTAGATGTAACAATGATATTGCTCTAAATCAAATATAAAAATATAATTTCTTCTGATTTTTAATTCATGATCAATGGCAATATAATTATTCGGTCAACAACAGTTCAACCACATACATTTTTTCTTAAATTATATTTTTAATTCTTACTTATCACTCAAAAATTAATTAAAATAATGTTTACATATATTAATTTAATTATCAAAATTATGAAGAAAAAAAAATACATAAATAATATCTGGTTATTAGCCTTGTTTTGAGAATAATTTATACTGATATTTTATAATAGATTCACCTGTAAGTTAATTAAGTATTTTTCTATTATTATTTATTAGTACTATACTTCAAATTTCAATAATAATTATATTCGTCATTTAAAAATAACATAAGTGCTACACATTTCTTATTAAATTAGTAAATTTAAAAAAATACATTTACATATTTCATGAAATTATGAGCCAACGTTAAACAGTACACACTTTATTAAATGTATCAAAGCAATTATACTTTTGTTTACTGTAAAAATGTTTAAAAAAAAAAAATCAATAATTGCATAATTTAATTTTAAAGATATATATAAAATGAACATGTACCTGTTTAATTGTACTATAGTGTGATTAGAATGTTATTAGCATGTGTACTAGAACACTGGTATTACAAATAGAGATAGAGATACACCCTAGTTACCTAGAATATTTGTTTCATAATATAAAACTGTATTAAAATGTTGTGTTTCAAATTTGTTACTTTAAAAATAAATACAAGACTGATATTTTTGAATCCCTTTATTTTAATATTGTATATTTGTTGTTGCTTAATAATAAAAAAAATATCACAAATTGTTTGTGTTCTTATATACTGCATTACTATTGTTATTTATTTACACGGATGAATATCAGAAAGAAGGACCTTTGGAGTGGTTTTATATTATACATTTTATTTCATTTTAAAATTTAAATCTATTAATAATTTGAATTTAATGTCAATTTGGTAAAAATATACCTAATGAACATTTTTCTGGGCGTGTGGTTTATTAAATATGATAACCCGTAGAAAATTATTTTCAATGACCTATGTATTTATGTATAGGTATCTATTATTCGATAACAATCGGTTAAAGGAAGTTTCGTCCCCGTTAATTATTAAGATAGGACATTTGGCCACTGGGAGTTATATGATGTTATTTACCCATAGGACTTTTAGTTGCTTTGTTTTTAATTTCAAAATTAAATTACTAATAACACAAATACATCTGCACAATTATTTAGATTAGATCATTTATTCTTTTTAAAAAATATAAAATATCATAATCATTCTTCTTCTTCTTCTTCTTTTGCCTCGCCTTCCTCCCAACTATTTGGGGTCGGCCACCCTTGTCCTACACCATCACTTTACTCGGTCAATCACATCTCCTCTGCACACACCGACAGCCCTCATGTCATTCTCCAAAGTCTCCAACCATCTCTTTTTTGGTCTTCCTCTTCCTCTTTTCCCTTCAACGTCCATCTTCATAACCACTCTTACTGCATTCGTTTCCTCTCGCCTCATCACATGCCCAAACCATCTCAGCCTATTTTCTCTCATCTTGTCCACAATTGGCGCTACACCAACACTACCTCTCACGTATTCATTCCTTATTTTATCTTCTCTTGTCACTCCACTCAACCATCTAAGCATCACTCATATTTTGTTCTATTCTCCTGTTAACCGCCCAACACTCTGAACCATACAGCATAGTTGGTCTCACTACACTTTCATAAAATTTACCTTTCAGCCTAATTGGAATTCTCTTATCGCATAACACGCCAGGTGCTTCTCTCCATTTCATCCACCCGCACTTAATCCTATGTTTTACATCCATGTCAAAGCCCCCGTCCTTTTGAACAAAAGATCCTAAATATTTAAAGCTCTCAACTTCACCTATCACATCACCATCTATTGTCAGTTGTCTCCTCATTCCTTCAACTTCTTGGTCTCTTTGTCCAAAATCATACTCAATATACTCAGTTTTATTTCTACTAATTCTCAATCCTTTTTCTTCGAGGGCTAACCATAATTATAATCATTCATAATCATTGTTACACTTAAATTCATTACAATATTGTTTTATTTTATCCTTATGATGATTTGTTTTTGGCAAATTTATAATTTCATTTTTTTTTTTTTTCAATGTAGTCACTGCAAATGCATTGCACATTTGTAAGGAATCAATAAATAATCAATAATTTTTGGGTGTCTAATTCTTTCAATAATTGTATGCGATGGTTTATATTTCAAAAATACAAGTACCCAATACCTATTGCCTTTATCGCACTTTATACTTAGCCCTAACTTATAATCCGTTTTTTTGATATTCCAGTATCCCTAGAACCTCTATAAATATGTCACTGGGTACTTCTAGTGGTTCGATTTAAAAAATATGAAGATGTATGAATTGGTAAACAAGTTAACTTAGCATCAATCAGAGTAAATTTTCAATTTTAGCAAATTCTCGACAAGAATAAATATTTAACAAGTTATAATATTATTTGTCAATTTTTAATACTGAATATATTAAATATATGCTCCAACTGATGCAAGTAGACTTTATTACCAATTCAAGCATCTTTTAAATTTCAAACATTTTTTAAATTAAATCATTAGAAGCACCTTAATTTTTATTAGTTGCTAAGGTTATTTTAATGAAAAATGAATAGGGTTAGCAGGGGCTTTAACATTTGAATAAATTAGATATTAGCCATGCATTTAAGCTAATAATATCAGTTGACCAATATTGAGATATGCAGCTCATTTAGTTTTCATCCATAAAATAACTTCCACTATCGGACAAATTCAACATCATCCCAAACCACCAATTTGGATTCAGGTCCAAGCACTCCACCATCCACCAGCTCCACCACACTGTCGACTTAATCTCTACCAGCATGGAATCAAAACTTTACTGTGCGGCTGTACTCCTTGACGTGGCTCAGGCCTTCGACAAAGTGTGGCATGAAGGACTTCTCTTCAAACTCAAAAAATTCCTCCCTGCCCCCTACTACCTTCTCTTAAAATCATAACTCGAAAATCGCACCTTCTGTGTTCGTGTTAACAACAGCTACTCGTTAAACTTCCAAATACTAGCTGGAGTCCCTCAAGGAAGTGACATAGCTCCCTTCTTATACTCTATATTCGCCCACGACACTCCTACCTCTCCTCATACATCACTGGGTACATATGCTGACGACACGATAATCCTGGCTTCAAATCATGACCCCCAGGTAGTATTTCTTCGGCTACAAAATCATTTCAATTCGATTCAACTTTGGTCAAACCGCTGGAAGATCAAAATTAACGAAGCTAAATCATCCTTTATCACTTTCTCTCTTAGACCAGGTGACTGCCCCTCTGTATATTTTAATAATAACCAAATCCCAATCACCCCGACAATAAGATACCTAGGTTTGATCTTTGATAGGCGCCTCACATGGGCCCAACACCTTAAAATAAAAAGAAAAACAGTCAACTCCAGACTCCATTTACTCCATCCACTTCTTAGATCCAAGACATCATTAAAAAATAAACTATTAATATACAAAACCATCATCAGACCTGTTTGGTCCTATGGCATCCAGATTTGGGGCTCTGCCAAACCCTCCAACACGAGAACAATCCAGGCATTCCAGTCTATCTGTCTGAGGCAAATTGTCTCTGCTCCATGGTTTATCACAAATAATAATCACAAAGATCTAAATATTCCATCGCTCTCACAATCAACAAAGTCTCACTACGTCTCCTTTCATTCCAAGTTAATCCAACATTACAATCCATTAATAAAACGTATATCTTCTCTAACAATCCCTGATAACCCCCAGAGACGTTTAAAACGCTCCTGGCCTAGAGACCTTCTAATTTAATCTGTCGGGTGGCACTACTGAGTGCCCTCCCCCATCTGTTATTCTCGATATGTAAATACTATTATCTAAATTACTTATTGTACTAAATTGTTGTATAGATTGTAATTAAATAAAAAAAAAAATTAAAAATTAAAATTACCCATATCACATATAATAAATAATATGTGTATCATTACTAGATTAAGTAGACTTGTATTATGTGAAGTATTCAACACCATAAAGGATTTTATTTAATAGGATCAAGGTACACTTATGTTACATAAGTTATATTCATTAAGGTGAAAAAATTTTTAAAACTAAAAAATAATTAAAGCTCCTCTATTTCCATCTTTTTTTTCAAAACAAGTATATAAACCATAATATAAAATAAAGCATACTATTTTTTAGAAGTTTGAATTTATATAAAAAAAAAAAAAAAAAAATACAAATCATTAGGTATTATTCATATATGTTAAGATACCAAAACCTCAAATTAAAAATTTTACATAATAATTTTTGTATAAAATAAAGTAACTAATATAATTTTACCCTCAACATGTAGTAGATTAATATAATCGCATAGTTAATATAATATTCAAATGATATATCTAAAGTATAAAAATACAATATTATTCTATCTTAAATAACAACAGTTCATGTTTGACATGACATAAAAATTTATATTTAAAATTTTAAGATTTAATAAAAAAAAACATTTATCGCAACAAATATTATGGTAACCATTTTAGTTCAATTGCATATATATATATATACACACACACACAAAAAGAAGTAATAAATCACAAAATAAGAATGTAACAAATTATTGTTACTCATATAAAAACAAGTTATATGTGTTAAAATAATTCTGATAGATTGTTAGGTTTATAATAAAAAATAGAATGTACACGAATATAATTTCATGTTATACCAAAAAACTTTAAAATAATAATCATTACATAAATATCACATAATTTCAACTAGATATAAAGCATCATGTTTGTCAAATAGAATTGGTAAAATTCACTGAACAAAAATATAAAATGTATACTAATTCTAATAATTAAAATATAGTGCACAGCACCAGGGTCAAAAATACCATTTACATTGTTTTAGACTTCTTCTACAGTAGGTTTGTCGGGTTCATTTTCATCATTCCATTTTAATTCTGCTTCTTGAGCATCATTGCTGTTATAAGCATTGTCCTAAAATCAAAATATATCATAATTACTACAAATACTATAAATCAATGGAAAATAGCGTAGTCCAAAGATTGTAAATCTAGTTACTTGTTGAGAAGTGAATCCTGTAGAGGTGGTACTAGACCAAATTCCATCACCCCAAGAAGTTATAGTAGCTGTTTCAGAATGCCACTGTGTCTAAAAATTAAAACAATTAATTTTAATTACTATTAATTCAAAAATATAATATCAAATGCTCAAAGTTGATGCTTGAAACTAAATATAAATTTTTATAATATGAATAAAATTGATTATTTTATAAAGATTAATAATATTCCTAACTTTAAATTTAAATAGTTTTTGAACAAATGAAAAAGTTAACAATGTTGAAAAAATTAAACCTTACCAAAAATTGCTGTTCTTTTGTTTGAATGTCTTTTTCAATCCGTGCTAGTTGCTCAGATAATTTCTCAGTTTCTTTAGCAGCTTCAGTACGAGTAGCAAGCTATACAAATTAATTATATATATTATAACAATAACATGAATAAAAAATAAAAATAAATTTATACCTTTAAATCGTTGATTTTTTTCTGTAGATGTTTTAACTGGTTTTTTATTTTCTGTGATTCCACCATCAAACTGAAAACAATAGAACATGGTTATTCATATACAACAATAACCACAACTACTAAAACAATTTTCAAGCTGTGTTTCAAAGAGCTTGGAATAAACTTTCTATGCACTTTACACATCAAAAGTGTAGGAAAATTAAAGTTTTAATGAAAAAATATAACCAACAGGAGTATCATACTATTAATCCCTGGTTTTTTAGGATACAAATGATTTTATGAGCAATTTAATGGATCAACAAAGATTGATATCCAATCCAGACCTGTAGCCACAGGGGGATGGATATTTCCCCCTGGATCTGATCGTTGTCCCCCATAAGTATTAAATGTGCATATGAATTATGTAATAGTATGTTGTATAATATATACACTAAAACGCTATATGTTTTTTTTTCTAATGTCCTCTAAACTTTGGTTTGTACCACCTGATTTTTTGGTCTGGCTACAGGCATGGACCATTTTTATATCAAATTCATTGCTGTTTGCACTACGACATAGGTGGAGATTTGATTGCATTTTAAGGGACAATTTTCAATCTTTCTTTGAACTATTTTAATAACTCATTTAGTATTTTAAAAAATGTTCAAATAATTTTGGGAAGCTTTTTTTGGAGGGGCTAAGCCCCCCAAACACCCCTTAATAACCGCCTATGCGCTACAACCAACGATTAATACCAACCTCTTTGGCGTTTTATGGCCACCAAAAAAGTTAGATGGTTCCATTATGCCAGCTGGACTGTGTATGGTAATGTAGCTCTGGCCTATGGCACCTACAGGGGACGCGACTATGTGCGCGGCAGCTGGGTAACCCTGCGGCGAGTTAAAGTACCAAGACGCGGCCACAGGACTGTTATGTGCACCGCGCAGCGTGCCCAATGGCGTAGTAATGGTCGTGGTTGTTGTTGAGCTGAAGAATTGAGCCTGAGCGGCCGCGGCGGCCGCAGGAGTGGGTATGGACAGAGTGCAAGGCCGACGCAACGGTTTGCCATTCTTCGCGCCTCCGACCGGCTGATTGTTGTTATTACTGGCTGATACAGGCGGTGGTGGAGGTGGAACCACTGGATTGCCGCCATTGCCTCCAATAGGACCGTACTTGCCATTAACAGCCAATTCGAACGGCACGAATTCATCGGGATCGGCCAATATCGAATCCGACCTACGCAAAACCAGAGTTTTCCAATTTTAACTAGGGCTAGGATTGAAAAACAACACAAATTGTAATATATCCGTAATGTTAGCAAAAAGATGCTTAAACGTATGAACAATTTTGACAAGCTCGCTTAATATATGTGTTGTACAATTAGTTCTCATGTGTACGCGGTATTTAAAGCGAATAAAGCCATTCATTAAATAAATATAATTTTTAGTTTGTTAGACTCTTAAAAACTCTAAAAATAGCATCTATATATATTATGTTCGAAATACGCGAAAAAAAAATTGTTCTAATTAATTGAGAAGAAACCGGTACTTAATAATATGGTAATTATTGACATAACTAACAACTAATCTATTTAAATTAAAAGAAAAAATTATTTATAAAAATTCATAACTAAAAATTATAGCCCTACTTATAACAAATTATTTTGCGAATCAAATTTTGAAAACGGTTATTTCAGTCATCTGCCGGAGTCATCGATTTGTCAGTTTCAACTATTATTTCGAATTCCCCAGTTTAACTTTACATACATTTCAATAATTAACCATTCATAGACGTAACTAAGGAAGGACTAGGAAAATAAGCACTCTTGTCATAAATCTTAGTCCCACCAATGGTAGCTACATTTTTAAGTTTAAATTATCACTTTATTTTTTTACTAAAATCTTGGACATCTTTTTAAGTTTTCTTTATTATTGGAAAATTATTATATTATTGTGCGTGTGTAGCTTTAACATAGTAAAATTAAATGCAAAACTATTCGTCATTTAGAAGAATAAATGTATCGATTTTATTTTAGTAATGTATAAAATTATGATACAGACTAACGAATACCGGGGTTATAGGGGCAGAGCTCTCATTTAATTTTCTATCACTATAAAAATGCTAGAGCTGGAGCCCCCTTTAACTTTAAGGTATAGTTATGCCTACGTAATCATAAGATCAGAAATCGAATTTCAGTAATTCTCGTTTTAGTTTATGGTTTAATTTATACAATGCGTATTAAATACACTGGCTGCTATAAGATTAAAGACAACTAATAACAGACTCGAGCTATTTATTTTTATTGATATTAATCAAACGAGTAGTACACTTTAATAAGTTGCATTGAAGTTGTTCTTTTATTCTTTTGTATTTCACATAATAAAATAAAAATGGCCGATTGTAATTTTACGAAACACGCCTAAGTGAGCTTATTTCTTGGCCTTTATTAAAGAAAAACCCATCCGGTGGGATAATATGGGGAATTTTTGGCGCCGCGTTGGTAATGGATGGATTTTTTTATTTTCACTTTTTGAGACGCAAAGAATATCAAGTAACATGCATAATATATTAGTAGTTTATCGATAATTTTTATTTTTTAAGTTTGGCCAAATATTAATAGGTTGACCACAAAAAACGTATGTGGAATGAACGTTTTGAAATGTTGGAGAATCCTGTAAAAATGAAATTATTCTACCCATCAGAAGAATCAGTTCCAAAAATAAGTCAATCATTAATAGATGTTTACAAAAAAATGAACCACGAAGAAGATCTAAGGCGTAAACAAGTTGAAGATTGCATTCGTTTAATTAATGTTAAGAAATAATAAAATAAAACTGTCTTTACCTTAATAACATTGGACGTCCAGTTTGAATGTTGACAGGAGAAGGCAGTCCGGTTTTAGAGTGAAACATTCCGTTATCCCACATTGAATAACGATCAAAATCCTTTAATACACATAAGGGTAACACAAAACATTAGCTATTTTTTCTCTCCCATTGAATTATAACACTTACTACTTGATCAGGTGTAAGAGTACAGGCTGTCATTACCCTATCAATTTGGCCCATAAGTTCTTGTTTACGACTCTGAAGAGACATTAGACTTGATGATAAATTTTTCTAGATAGTAAAAAAATTGGTATTTAAAAAAATTCAAGACCATAATTTAATATAAAAATACCATTTTATTAGAATGACCCGGTATGTTTTGATCCATAAATATTTGATTATTTGGATTTATCATCATGCCATGGGGATGTGCTCCAGAACTAAAACATGTATTTACTGTTTAATAAATTAAACATACTATCATTTCAAGAAATGTTAAGTATTAATATATTTATATACACATCATACATTATTCATAATTAGAGTATTATTGAATGAAACTTAATTAAAGATAGAAAAAGGTAAGATTTCAGTTTAATGAGGTACAAGAATGGATGAATAGTAATTTAGTATTGTTAAAATAGTCTTTTATATGTGAAACCAGTGTATTATTAAAAAAAAAAAAAAGATTCAGAATGAAAAATGTCAGGTGAATAAATTTATACTTTTTAATATGGTTGATATGGTAGAACCAACATTTTCAATATAAGGTAAGTTGAACTTTAAATATTCATATTTATTAAAATAAAAAAAAGGCATCTACAAATTGGAAAAAATCAAAAATTTTTAGTGCCTCTGAATAAATAACATTAATTTTATTAAAATATTTTGAAACTATAAAACATCTTAAGCTAAAAAATTAATACTTTTTAATGGACATTTGTTGAAATATCTAATTTTGTTAACGCCCATGCATAATTTTTGAGACTTACTAACCCTACTATACTGTATTTTAGTAATCTATTCAGGATTTCTTTGTATTATTTGTTATATAAATGTTATCAGAAAATATGATAACCAATTAATGTCAACAACAATGCCTAATTTAGCAAAGAATAGTCATAAATTATTAGTGATTGATTTATATTTATATACTTATATGGCCTTATAATTGTTTGTACATTTATTTTTTTCGACAATAGATAACGTCATTTTGAACTGCTTTATTTTTTCAATTCGTTCACAAAATTTGTTTCAAATGAAAAAATTTGTCATTACAATTTTTTTTCAAAATAATGAAAATGTGTTATCAAATTTTCATGTAGTCAACATTTACTAAACACTAGTTGTAAATATCCACAATCACTGGTGTATGATCCCATAAAGAGTATTTCATTTCATTATTATTTTTGGAGTATGTCGACATTCGCTGAAAATTGTCATCATTCATTGACTATGGTCATACATCTTAACATATATACAGAGTGATCACAATAAGTGGAAACATTCAATTACTATGTGTAGGCTTCACATATTTAAATTCTGCTTTTTTGGCTAACTAATAAACATTATTATACACTTTTTCAAATAATTAGACTATTATTGTGACAGTTAATTTTGCACATGCAATAACTTTTTTTTAAATGGCATGATCTATTTTTTACTACTTATTATTCTTATTATTCTTATTCTACTCATTATTTTTTTGTATTTTTTAATACATTTTAGTGGTTAGATTTCTTTTTTAAGTTAAATGACCGAATTCTAGCAAGTTGATTTTATGTTATTTTATATATATATATATTTTCGATACATTTTTTTGCTGCTTTTTCAACATGACAATAAATAAATAAATAAATAAATAAATAGAAAGCAACTTTCTCATTAAAATACCAAAAATGGATAATTTATTTTTATATGGTAACTTCTTCTAATCCATCTAATCCATTGTAACTCATACATATTCTTAAAATTAGTAAATCATTCACAAGTGCTATTATAAAATTTAAAGCCATGATTCATGCTTGAATCTAGCATTTAACTATGAAACAACATGATTTTTCAAATAAATTTAATTATGTTGTAGTAAAATTTAATTGATCGCTGAAAATTAAAATTGTAAGGCAATAAACAGCATTTATCATCCATTGTGCAAAATTATAAGTACCTGGTTGTTGAAATGTAATTCCACAGGAGGGGGAACATCCCAGAAATTATAAAACCTCTTAGAGAAATTCTCTAAAGTTGTCATTCAATATTTGTATACAGAATGAAAAAATTTCATTTGCAACATCTTTTAAATTTTCATGTGAGTTATGAAAAGTAGAATTTATTCTTAATTTGAAATTTGCTTAAATCTATATTTTTGAATAACTTTAATAAAAGAGTATCAGAACCATTCATGACAGTTACAAAAGCTTATTCACATAAACTTGCATAATCAATTCAAATATAAATGATAACACGCGAGAAATATAACACCACAATTTGATAATTGTTCTAAAAGAACACATGCCCTATATAAATGACCATTTTTGGGTGCTATGGTATCAAATACAATCATTTTAGCTTTATCTACCCAGTCCCAATCTTGTAATAAATAGAACACTGCTAAAACTATTTGTTTTCAATGCCTGTTGTACAACAAGAACTCTTAAAACTTAAATAAAACATTTGAAGCCAAAACAATTACAGGAAGTCGATCTATATTTTTTTTACTTATCATATCAGGCAAAAATTTAAAATCTCAGTATACAACTATGTAATTTAAATGGACATCAAAAAATGCCGATTTAATAACTTTAGATGAATATTTACGAAAATGTTCAATATTCATTTAATAGTCTATTTACAGTAAATTACAAAAAATTCATCTGAAAGCTCTCTGCTATAATTAATAATAAATGCACAGGTTCTAAAATAAGACTATATATAATATTAAATATAAATCATATAATTGAAAAAAATTCAATTCAGTGATATTAAAACTTGGTTCAAGATAAGAAAATTACCTATTAAATATGTTTTATGAATAAATATAAACAATTTTTTTTTTAAAGAAATATATGTTAAACATTATATAAATTTGATTGTAACAATAAAACTATCTAATGATATTTTTACTCAGGAAATTATCTATAAAAATTAAATAAAAAGTATTTGCATACACAACTTTTTAATTTATCTTCAACCATTTGTTGATGAAGTATAAAAAACCTTAAAATCAAAATATTTTCCAAATAAATAAAAAAAATAGTTTTTTTGTTTTTAATAGAAAAAGGTTATTTAAACAACATTTTGTAAGATTAAGTTATGGATAGTATTGCTTTTTAATAAAGTAACCTATAACCATTTTACAGCAGGCCAACCAAATAAATACACTTACCCATAAATATCATGACCATATTGTCCAACAGGATACATTTGTTGTTGATTAGGTTGATAATAAGTCTGACCAGTTGGTACAATGTATGAATGTTCAACAGGAATAGGTGTCATGTCTTGAGAATCTAAATATTTTAATAAAATTAGAAACAAAAACATAATTATTAAAATTCAAAGTCTATACTTTCAGACAACATCATTGGTTTTTTATTACTCATGAAATCATATTGTTCATTTGGCATAAATTTAGATTTAGTTTTCAAGTATTCATGGTCAACAGTCATAGGTGCTACTCGATTGTTCTTTCTATTTTTATTTCGGTACCTGAGAAAAAATTAAAAATTATAATAAGCAAAGATTGTAAAAGTTGCATATAATTACTTTTCTAATTCATCTTCTGAATGAGCAAATGTACAAATCCCTCCTCGTGGACATGTTCTTCGCATCATAAGGTCTCTACACAAACTAACTTTATACCTAGGTACATTTGTTTGTGCCTGCACAGTTTCATTTTTTATTCCTTTATTACTATTTCCATGAGATTTAACAAAATCAGTTAAACCAGCAACTACTATTTTAGCACTTTCAAGGACAGAATATAATTTTTCCCATGTACACCATTCTAAATCTACATAAAATATTCAAAAAGAATTAAATTATGCATTTATAATTTAAATATTAAAAGTGCTTACTAGGATTAGGATCAACTGCTGCTAAAAGTTCAAAATTTGATCTTAAAGATGATAATTTAGCAGGATCACCAGTCCTCTGCAAAGCTATAATGAGTTCTTGAACAGACTGTGAAAATGACTGTGGACTCTGTAATTTATCCATGATACTTTGCATATGAGATTTATGTGCTGAATCACCATAAAGAAGAGCTGACCATTGATCAGGAGCTATTCGAAGTCCAGCTTCAGTGGCAATTTCTACAATTTGAGCATCATGTTCACGCCTTAAACTCTCATAAGTGCGAAATTCTTCTTTTAATTGCATTAATGAAGAATCTCCTTCACGCTTTGATACCTATTCAAATTATATAAAATATTAAATAAAATTAATTAATTATACATAAAATAAATGTAGAATAGAATAACACCAAATGTAAAGGCATAACAATAAGGAAATATTATTCTATAATTAATAAATTCTTAAATACATACAAATAATTCAATAATTCAAATAATAATACATTTATATACATAATCATTTATGAGATATTAACCAGACGTGAGTCGCATGAGCATATTTTACACCGTTAGTCGCGCTGCGGTTTTTTTGACCGTGCTATACTTTTATACAACATCAATGTTATTTTCTATAATCTATTAATTTTATTAATATTAAATAATAATCAATACGCAAGAAAATGTTCCCAAAATTTGTTATTTCTAAAAAAAAAAAAAATTTAATACTTATTTTATGTATTTTTACAAACAAAATGATTTTTTTTTGTGTACAATAAAAAAAAAAAAAACCGCATGGGCCTCGCTCTGCTGTACACTTGGGGGTGGAGTGCAACTCTTCATAGGATAGGTCAATATAATGGATTTGTTAAATTTGAATTCAATGATAGGTATCATTGTATACGAAAAACGATTCTGAACGGAGATGATATGTTTGTCTAGAATATAATACAATGTTATTTATAAATATTGTAATAAGTATATTTTATTTTGAAACGAAAAATTTAGAAAAATCGAAAATTTAAATTGTCTATAAATAAGTCAAAATATGTTAAAATACTTTGAAAACTTAAGAATGTATAGAAAACGTCAATATAAAGATTTGGTGAAAATTTCAAGTTGTTGCAGTTTTTCGTTTTTGAGTTAGAGCATTTTAAAAAAAAACCGATATCTTTGTCAGTCTAGAATATTATACATTATATTATATTTTACATGTAATTTTATGTCAATATTCGCTGTTCAAACGATTATAAAAAAAAATTGTGCCTATGGATTTTAATAATTTTTGAATGACAATAAGAACTACTTCTGTGGAATCATCTATTAAATTTTCAAGTATTTTGTACGAGCCAAATTTTTTATATCACCAATAATAAAAAAAAAAATGTAAAAAATTGAATATTTTAAATGCCTATAAGTCGCTTAAAAATTAATATAATATTTTGAAAGAAATAAGACATAAAGGAAATGCCAATATAAACAACTGATAAAATTTTCAAGTTTCTACAACTTATACTTTTTGGATAAAAACAAATAGCAAAAATCGTTTGAGGCTAAACCGTTATTTAAAGTGGTTTTGTAAAAATTTAAATTTCAAACATTCATAAAATTTTTTTGTCTGAATCCGGTAGTTTTTTTTACAGATATTAGAAGAAAAAAATTGTGACTTACGATTTAAGATTTTTTTTTATCAGTTAAGGAACAACTTATAAGAAACCTTATATTAAATTTTCAAGATTTTCTGGCCGGCCAAAAAAATTTTATCGTTATTTTAAAAAAATTGAAAATTTCAATTGTCTATAAATAGCTCAATAAAAGTCAAAATACTTTGAAAATTTAACGGTGTATAGAGAACGCTAATCTTAACATTTGGTGAAAATTTCAAGTATATACATCAATTAGTTTTTGAGTTATAGCAAAATAGAAAATTTGATTTTGTTGAAAACTGGTTTTGCGTAAAAACTCCCGTTTTTCCCTTAATTTTTTAGGGTTTTTCCTGTCGCATTTAAAAAATATGAAAATTTTTTACTTTTGACCCCCCAAAGTACCAACTAGATTCACTTTTCTTTCAGAAAAGTTGCTACATAAGGCAATGGAAGCATTTTTACTGCCCCAAATCGTGTCGACAGACACAAAAAAAAAAAAACACACATCATTGTAAAATCAATTCATTCTTCACTTCGTTCATAATCTAAAATTATAAAATAGAATAGAATATATTAAAAATAATTGTAATATTATAAATAAAGCAGGCAGTTTATAAAATGTAGATGTTGAAATGATATCGATTCTCATAACGTGATTAGTCAATTAGATCTTTCGGAATATGATTAGTCGCGGGTTGGTCTATAAGACCGCAATTTAATATATCATTGTTCAATATTACTTATTTTTGGAAATAATTGTTCAAATGAATAGTTTTCAATATGTAATAATAGCTAATGAGTTTTTAAAAAGATACAAAAAGGGTTTACATACAAATGTTGAAGAATAAATTCTGCAAAAATCATAATTTTTAAGTGCTGTTGTTTTGACCATGACGCGACTAATGGCGGTTTAATATATTACATAGACAAAACTAAAGGGTCATAGAACTAGATAAATTGAAAACAAAATTAAATCATGAAAGGGTTTAATGAACTCTAAACTTCCCAAATGTAATTACAAAATTATCACACCTTAAAACATGATGCTCTATAAAGTAGCTGAACCACGTGTCCAATACTAGTTTTAGATGCTTGAGGAAAATGTGGTTCCAATCGTTGAACAACAAACATTACTAAGACTTTCCTTGATAAAGCAGAACCATCCTCTAAGGCGAGTAAAACAAGTTTTAAAACTTCTTCTTGCATTGCTGGTCCCAAAAATTGACAGCCACGAGCTCTAACAGCTGCCCATAAGTTTGTAGACAACTGCTGAGCACTCTGATGATGAAGTATAAGTTCTGTCATACTACGTTCTCCTAAAGACCTGGCTGCTCTGATAGCTCTCATACGGCCTTCATTTTCCAAAAGTTGACAGTTAACTAAGGTAACTAATTTACGTTGCATAGGCCGTGACAGTCCAGTACTTGTTGATTGACCACCACCTAGTAATGTAATAATTAAAATATTTATGTACATACAAATTTTTAAGAATAACAATTATTTACCAGTAGCAAATGATTTTAAGTATAATGCAAGATGTTCTACACATTTTTTAGATTTATTATACAGCAATCTTTCATCAGATGACATATTCTTGAATAAAGATTTAGGAATGTTTTCATTGTTTGGTATTGATGCTCCCACCAATTGAAGTAAAGCATAATTTATTGGTAATTGATCAATATCTATATTTATTAAATTCTGTAAGACAAAAAAAATATGATAGATTTTAAATATGCTGCAATTAAAATTAAATTTTATACTTAAAAATTAATACCAATACTTAAAATTGTACTGAAATACACCATTAGCCAAAATTAAACATTGAAAATTAACAATCTTGATTAGTAACTTAAGTAAACAAATTTCAAACATTTAATTATATAATCCATCATAATTGGATAATTAAATAAATCCAAACAATTATGTAGCTGTAAAAAATGTATGTAGGTTTATTACTTTTGGAAACCATTTTTACTGGCATACATAAAACATTTTTACAAAAAAAAACTTGTTGGTTTCTATTATTAGGCTAGAACTTTTAATTTTAAATTGAGAGTTTCAATTATCTTATAAAACTTAATTAATAAATAGTTCAACCAATTATACATAATTATAAGTAAATCAAATTTTTTTAACTTCACGAACATATATTTAAAATCTTGATAACAATTATTTATGGTAATCATAAATTCAAATTCTTAGACAGTTGTTTATTCATAGACTTAACTGTTGATCATAACAATGAAAATTAATATATATCAGATATTAAAATAAAATTTAACAAAGATATTAAAGTTTTTAAGTAGGTTATAGATTAAAAAAGTAGATTTTAATCAAATGCAGGCCAATTGTGAGAGTAAAGGATATCTAAAATTAAAAAAAAAAAACAAGGTTTTTAAATTAATTTAATAATAATAAAATTCTTAAATTATAATATATCTCCAAATCTGTTGAAATAAATCATATTTTATTAAAACAAATCATTTTTCTTGAGGAAAGTTTAAAATTACTGTGCTATATTTTTACTTATATAATTATATAATGGTTTACTAAAAAAAAAAAAAAAATTAAATTTACCTATTATCATCATATATAATTTCAATAAAATAAATGTATGAATTGTTATTTAACAATCCCATTTCAATAGAAAATAAATGCAAATTATAAAATTAATATTAAACGTACATATAATTTGTAGAAAAATAAGTAGATATTATTTAAAATTAATAAAATAAAATTAATGGTCAGTGAATGTTGTTAATTAATATGAAATATTAAATAATTTATCTAAACTTTACATTAATTAAAACAATTAGAAATAAATTATATATTCAGATAGTTAATATACTTTTCTTTTATATTCAATATAAATCATTTTTAAACAGTTTTATAAATGCTAACGTCTAATATCTAAATTATTTATTTTTCTATTAATAAAAATAATTGTGTAAAATAATGTAGACATAAAATAAATATTATTAAAAATAACAAATCAAATATATATAATAATGTCAGTATATTAATTATACTTGACCTAATAACAAATATTATTAATTTAAAATAACATTAACAATAAATAACAAAATAATTTTGATTATGGCTTAAAATATAAAATATTACTATAATTAAATAATAATACATTTAATACTGAAAGATAATAAATTAAAAATAAATTGATTTCTAATTTTAACAATGGATAGTAGTTACTATAATAAATTATAAAATTGTTAAATATTTGAATTATTGTTAATTGAACAAAAATTATATAAATATGGAAAACAAAATGTATTAATTTACTGCATAATTTTTAAAACTTAATGTTCAATTAATTTGTTAAAAAATTGAATGTTGACTATATAGTGAAAAACACAATTTAAAAAAAAAAACTTCTGTATACGATTAAGTAACAATTTAAATCAATATCTATTATAATATTTAACAAAAGTATAAATGTTTTAGGTACAGTTAACAAAGTTACAACGTTGTTGACATTCAGTTTTAAATTATAAATTAATGAAAAGAGGAGTTTTTTAATTTTTTTTAACTTATTATATTAATATTAAACCTAATAATTATATTTAAATGACAAGTAATTCGTATTCATTTGGCAAACATAAAAATCATGACCATGGCAATTCAAATACTACTAAACAATTACTATTTATGTGAAACATATATATATATATATATATATAAAGAAATTACATGAAAATAGCAAGAAAAAACAGCCTAACAAATATAAGTTGTTAAGAACTAATGATGTATTATACACTTGATTAAGCCACTAACTTGATCAAACGGGCATTGTTTTATGGGTAAATTTGACAGACATGATTTGCACACAGTATGAGCGCATCCTAAACTGATTGGGTGTCGAGCTTTGATGTCGAAACCTTTGCAGCAAACTGGGCACGCCAGAAAATCCGTCCACTGTGGAGCTTGGATCGGCATCGCTAAATGAAATAAAAATAAATTTGAGAACGATAACGTCGTCGATTCAGATTTGGGTAAAATTTAAAAAAAAAAAAAAAAAGTACAATGACAAAACCACTCTCACCTGTTGTTCAGCTTGTCGTTTCGTGGGTTATAACAGCGTTATGGTCGAACTAACTACCATCAGTGTCATGAGAAAAAAGTTTCAGACGAGACGAGCGCCCGACGGTGTCGCCATCGTCAATTGAAGAAAAATATAGGAACCTTGGACTGCGTTTAAAAGAAGAAAAAGAAAGGCTTCACTTTAGATGACCGAAGAAACGTTTATTTTTACACGGGAAGTACGCAGTTGAAAACGAGCGTATGAAACGTATATTATTATTTATATTATATTATTGTTTTGTACCTGATATCTGTTGACGAAGTTTAATATTTTACCTTTCCCTCGTTCACTCGGTCTCACTAATTCTCACTCTTTCTTTCTCACGCAAACACTTTCTTTATCTCTTCGCCGCCGATTAAAATAAGTTATTGACTTGAACGTCATCCGGAACGACTGAATTGCGAATAATAAAATGTTTCACCGAAGGAAGACGTCGCGTCACTCGTTGACGTCGTTATCACGACAAATGCAATCTCGTGGTGGTGGTGATGACGGTGGTGGGAGCGTCGGGCAGCAGTGGCATCGCTACGGTGTCGACCAGCTGTGCTCTGCACGATGACGAATTTCGCGACTCGGCACTTACGCACTTTGACCGCGTGCGACCGGAAGAGCGACTCGTCTTGAGAGTGGGCGGTCGGAGGCGGGAGTAGGCAAACGGTCGAGTGTGCCAACCGGGTGGGCGCCAATGGCGATTACTCGACAGAGAGAAATCGAACGAGACCGCTGCATTGTAGTATTGATCACGATCATAGACCTTATACTCTGAGTCGGATGGTCTATGATCACGATTTAATTATTTTTTCAAAATCTGAAATACCTAGATCATCACGGGGCCACGAGGAGAGGTGCCAATGATGTGGTTGCAGAATTAATGAAATCGCGATTTCCTCTTGAAAAAACTAACTCTTGTTTGCAGGTTTAAAGGCCAATGTTTTTAGTGATTTGCACAACGCTCGTCCTGTTTTAGTTTGGTGAACTAAATTTCGATTCGTCCATTCCGTCTCAATGATAAATACCTCTTGATAATTTCTTTAGCTTTAGTTTTGATTTTTTTGCTAATAATATTTCGAAAAACCTAGGTACTATCAAGTGTCGCTTGTACTCAACTAAGCATTTAAAAATGTTTTTTATGAAGTATCATTGATTGTAAATACTGTACATATCTGGAGCTCCCAACCTTTTTTTACTTACGGCACTTTTAGTTATATTCTAAAAATCCGGAGATACCTTATTCTCTATACTCAATAGTTATATAGGTATCTTGTATTTATTATATTTATATTTTGTAACTGGTTTTCTTTAGCTTAGTTATTACTGCCCACAAAATGTTTGTAAAAACCGTTTCACACGGGAAAGAACCACCTGGGCTGTAGTCCAAGCTAAGCAACAAAATTTTTATCACAGTAAGAGGAGAACTTTGCCTGTGCAACGTTGGTTTACTTTTTCGATATCAGAACTTAACAAAAAGTTATACAAATTTGAAAAACACCAAAATAGTGAATTTTGAAATTATAAACATTTTTTTTGTATTTGTAATATCAAAAGTAATATACACACGTTAAACAAAACCATTTTTCGTTTGTCAATAATTTACAACATTCAGGTACATTTTCAACAGAAAAAAATATGTTATGTTTATTTTTGATCTCACAAATAGCATTTTTTATAAAATAAAATTAAGATAAAGTTACAAGAATTTCATCATAAATGAATGATAGAGTGATAACTTTACGACAGTCCACATTTAATAATTAAAGTATATTAAATATTGCAATATTACAACATATTATATTAAGCACAATGGGTTTTAAATTATCATGTATTATTACAAACAGAGCTATATTTTTTATTAAATTGTTTTTCTTAAACTATACATTTCAAATAATTTTATGGCATCCTAGTTAGGAACCTCTTTTATACACGCTCAACAGCAAAACTAATTTTGAAATAAAATGAAAATATTAGTCAAATTTTTCCAAAATATGTGCAAAACTTTGAGTAATGTACTAAGACCACACTATTTTCCAAATATTCTTTTAGAGATAGCTAATAAGTAATAATTATAATTACATATATAATATGTCTCTAATAAAGTAAAAAAGTATAATTCTTAATTATATATTTATTATTTTTAATTCAAATGAATAATAAACCTAGTAATATAAATAATTTTTTTTTTTAGTTATTTATAATGATTAACACCCAATTTTAAAAAAAATATTTCAAATAGATAATATTTACTTATGTTTTAACTTATTTAATTTCTGCTGTACATAAATAATATAGATTTCATTTTTTTATTCTTGGTAAATCATTTAAGCAAATTCAGCATTGGAATGCAATACCACTTATATATGTTCATATGCACAGTTAATAAATAAAATAATAAAACAATTCAAAATATTTATGTATATATATATAAATATATAGTCAGTATTTTTAAATTATTTAATTTTACAATGTTAACTAATATTTTTTAAATATTTAGCCCAATCAGAATTACAAGGTGTTGATGGTAAAATCCATCCAACAGGAATACTGCTAGATGCTGGTGTTTCATTTTCATTGACAGCATATTTATCCCAGTCTCTCCTAAAAAATAAATTATATATTATAAGAAACATTAATAAATTAGTTGGATTAATTAAGTTAGAGTTATTTTACCTAATATTAAGGAAAGTTGGTAAATCATTAAATATATTTTCATGAGATTGAAAGCATGGTCCAAAAAATAATTGATCCCATTCAGCCAATTTTTCTTGTATTTCACCTTCTCTTTTTTCATGTTTTTCAGCTTCAGCTTTAGAAAGCATATTTTTCAATTCTTCTTCTTCATGTTCATAAATTGTTAATTTTTGCTGCCAGAGAAATTTTAATTTATCTATAAAAATATTAAATATATTTTTAATATAAATATTACTACTAAATATAATTAAATAAATATACTTAATGATTCTTCTAAAACAGGATTTTTTCTTTTATTAATACAATTCTGAAGCCTACATTTCCTCAATTTCTCTAAAGTATCAAATAATGATATCTGATTTTTAGCATCATCAATTTTTCCTCTCACTCCTTTCAAAACAATATTAGCTTCAATTTTAGTTTGGTTAACCTAAGGTTAGGTAATAAATAATATACATAATAAATTATTATTATTTTATTAAATAATGTTTTTTAAAAGTTACCCTTTTTTCTTTTAATATATTTTCCTTCAAGTTATTTTGCCAAACATCAATCTTTCTATTTATTTCTCTAATTTCATCTTTTTGTTGTGATTTAAATATTTTAAGATTTGACTTAAGCCTTTTCACTCTATCCCTTTTTTTTTTTTCTTTTAGTTAGCATTTTATTTAATTCAGATATAGAACTATTATCTAAATTAAAATTTTGTAGTAATTTGTCAATATGTTCCTGTAAAAGAATAAAAAATTAAATATATATTTTATGCTTGAAAATTGTGTATTGTATACTTACTTGGATTGAAAATAAATTAAAACAAGCTTCATTCCATTCAGTTGTTGTCATAGTTAATATATTTTGTTCCATAAGTTGTTTATTATTGCTAATGTGTTCTAATAATATTTTACATTCTTTAACTTGTTTACTGACTTTACATATCTAAAATCAAAGTTTAATTAATAACAAATTTACAAATATGCTATTTACTTCTTTAAGGAAATTACCTTAATATTAGTTTGTTTTACTTTCTGTATTGAAATTTCTTTTATTTTTATTAGCTAACCAATTTTCAATCCAAATAGTAGTTTCATCCTTATGAGGTTTTGGTAAAGGACATAAATACTTAAGTATATATTCTTCATCAATATTTTTTGGTAGAGGTGGAAATACATTATTTGTATACTGATTATACTGATCTTGATGGTTTAAATTACTAATATCATAACTATAAGATGATGGTATTGGCCTATGATCTAGTTTATTACATGAAGGCACATATGGGTGATTGAAAGGTATTCCATAATTTAAATTACATGTTGATGTTGTATTTTGAGTAGGGATAAAAAAAGGTGGAGGTTGTGTTAACCAAAAATAATTGTCATTTACTTTGGAGAGATCATTATTATGATTATTAAGATCTGACATTTTTTAGTAATAAAATAAGAGTAAAAAAAGTTATGAAATATAATTTATGTTAAAAAAAAAAATGTTAGTTATAAGTGCAAAATTAAAGAATGATAAGTGTATTATTGTAAAATTTCTTTTTCAGCTTCAGCCAAAAATTTTTGAGCATTTAAATAATCTTCTTCTGCGTTTAACTCTTCACAATCAGCTATTACACTTTTTAAATCTTGGAATGCCGCTTTTAATCTTCTTTGAGTATCTGGTACCATCATCTGTGATTCCCTTAATACTTCCTCTTGTTTTTTAAGAGTACTCTCATCAATTCCTGTCAAAAAAAACAATTGGATATAAAAACATTTAAATATTTATTTAGTTAAATACCACATTATTAAACAAACTTGATTGTTAAAAACATTATAAAATCAAAAGATATAACTATAATATTAACTTGTCAGTATAATAATAAACTACTATAATAAAATACTTATTATTTAATAAAAGATGCATGATCATAATAACAATACATAAATTTGCTTTTTTTGGTGATTTATTTTCCAAAAACTGAATTAGCTATTGTTAATAAATAATGACTGGTCATAACTTATTACTTGGGTACGAATTTGTGTGCACTTAAAAAGTGTAAAATGGTATGTATTTACTCATAAAAAAATATTATCAAAAAAAACATGAGTTGGATATGCTTTTTTTTAAATAACTTGCAAAAAATATGCTCTTACCCAAAATAAATGCATTTAAATATACTTTATTCATTTTTCTTCCATAAATAATTAATGCAACTCAATTAGATAAACTTTATATCTCAAGAACAAATACCTATCAACTTATACTATAATTTAAAGCAAGTATTTATACATATATTCAACAAACAAAACAAATACTTTAGTTAGGAATAATAATAAAAAAAATTAAAATATATTAAATCATTTTTAAACAATTCTTTGGTAATTATTTAGGAAACATAAAAAATATAAAAATTTAACAAAAAAACTATCAAAAAAATAAAAATAAAATTTAGTTGATAATAAAAACGTTTTGATTAATAATTACGATTTATGATATTTATATTTTATAAAAATAATTCATAATAATTTATTATATGTTTAAATACTATACAATTTTTTCCACATCTAAAAATTGCAGTGATACATGCTTCATGTTGGCCAATAATCTAACAGTGAAGTTATATTTCATTGTTTTTCTGATATAATTAATCCGATTTGTTTTTTATACTTAAATTTCTTTATTTTCGTGAAACAAATAAGAATTTTAGATTTTAAAATAAAAGTTTTGTTATCTAATATATATGATAAATCATAATCTAAGTTTTACTGTATAAAATAATTGTTTTTTTTTTCTGTTTAAAGTTTTTTTTATTTTTTATTTAAATGAATATTTACAATCTGTATACATTATTATACATTGGTTTTATGAACAATAATTGTAATAATAATAATTATTATACAAAATATGCTAAAATATGCAATTATCCTTAAAATATGCATTTGTATGCAAAATAAACTTTTTCCTATGCATTTTCTGACACAAATTATCTACATACCATCTTACTCCTATCAAACTGCATACACTCATTATAAATATGTAAATGCATATTAACACATTGACTGCCATGAGGGGTCAATTTGTCCCTCAAAGCTATGTTGTCTTTGTCGACTCGTGGGATAAAATAGCCCCTCAGTAACTGTCAAAATAACGCACTATCAGATTCTCTGTTATCTACAGAACAAAATGCTCCATTTAGCATTCAAATATTTATATTATATTATATTATCATAATAGAAATAAGTTAAAATTCGTAAAAAAAATATCATGGCCCATTTGGATAACACACTGAAATCGGCGTGGCAGTCAACGTGTTAATCTGGATTATACTTATTACTAGGGTTCGGATTTGAAGGCAATATAATCAATAAAAAAAGCATTTAAAATGTAAAAAAAGGCAAAAAAAAGGCATTTAATTTATATAAAAAAAGCAATTCATAAATATACTATAAAATAAAATAGTCAACATTTTGTAAACACTTTCAAATGCATACATTTTGAGAAAAATACAAATTAAAAATGAGCATGAATACTAAACTACATTAAGTTTATGCTATTTTGTATAAATTTGTAGGTACCTTTTTCTTTAACCAGGTTTGTCCTAAGAATTAGTTAAAAACAATTTTAAATATTAACTTACTTGAGTTATACCAGTTAATTTAATGCAAAATAAAGTAATTGGTATTAAAAATAAAATTGACTACCATGTATTTTAATAAGCTTTATTGATAAATATTGCGAATAATAAAACCTATTTGTAGCGATAATATGCAAGCTGTGTATAAAATTATAAAATCAACTGAAAAATTAAACACAAAAATAGGCATTTATAAGTAAAAAAAGTCAAAAAAAGGCAAAAAGGCATTTATAAGTAAAAAGGCAAAAAAAGGCAAAAAAAAAAAAAGGTCTATTGTCTAAGAAATTAAATGAAACACATTTTTGTATAAAAATTATTTTTCTATTATGATTAATAAAAGAAAGGCATTTGCCTTCAAATACGAACCCTACTTATTACTGATAATAAAGACCTTAGGTATATTAAATTACAGCAAAGCTAAATTATTCATTCAGGTAGTCAAAAATAACTGATGATCTAAATAGTAAAAATTATCATGTACAATGATAATTGGATAACTTATTTATCATTTAGTAAGATTTTAATTTAGTCTTAAGTTTAAAATTATTATTTATCAAGTCTTCAATATATTATAATATGATTGAACAATTTTATAAATTAATTTAAAAAAATATTAAATTACTTTAATTATGTATAATTGTAACCATTGGAAAAATAAAACAAAAATTTAACTTACCAGATGCTCTCAACTTTTCAACCTTTTCTCGTTGCTGCTCTGTTTCTTTTACATACATAAGTTTTTCTTTAGTCAATCTTTTAACAACCCCCGTTTTAATCTTCAGAGTCTTAATACGAGGGTCGGCCATTACTGTTTCTTCTATGAAAAATATTAGAAAATTCAAGTAGTTTATTATCTATAGTATCTAATTAAATTCAAAAAGTTACGATTTATAAAGCAACACTGTAAAGCCAACACAATAAGTCCCTTAAATGTAGTTTGATCAATATAAATGCTATACCTATTATGTTAGCAGACGCAGAGTGAATAAAAGAAACAAAACAATAGTGAATAGGTTTAAATATTTCAATCGGTGAAAAGTTTTTTTTCTTCGAATAAAATTAAAACAGAAACAGACTTTAACTTTCGAAATGTTACTATAACCTAAAAACCTTAACGTAAATGCTTTTCAACTTCTGTTGGCTAGATAGCGTTGAGTACTGTTGATTATGTTAAACTGACGCAGTACAATTAATCTGTATCAAAAAAGGCGTAGTTCTATTAGTTCTT
Source organism: Sipha maydis (assembly GCA_034509805.1). Classification (NCBI taxonomy): domain Eukaryota; kingdom Metazoa; phylum Arthropoda; class Insecta; order Hemiptera; family Aphididae; genus Sipha; species Sipha maydis. The sequence goes on along the minus strand of JASXSY010000210.1, from coordinate 154,404 downwards.
CATGAACTATATCACTTTTTGTCGTCCAAAACCCAGTACGATTTTACCGTCTGTTGAACTACAAGCTGTACATTGTAATTATCATAATTCGATAATCAATACCTAATTAATAGAATTTTGTTGATTTATTTTATCACCAAAAATCTGAGTTAATTTTATTACTCATTGATTAACATCATGGACGTAGATAATAATTTTCCAGCAGCTAAGCGAATCATTACCGAAATCCAAAATATAATCATTAAAGACCCTAAACTGTGAGTAGAAGTGAATTAAAATTGTGCGAAACGGTTAAAATGTTGGACATACCATTGACATGTTTATAAATGTTTTAATAGAAAAGAATTTGACTTAGTCATCCAACCAGAAAATCAAAATAAATCGCCAGTGATTTATAGGGACCATTGTCTAGGTCTTGAGTCATGGTGTGTACGTCATGTATACAAATATGTTTACCAAAGACTGATAACTATTAGAAAACGATTAAAAAGACAAGGTAATACCTTTATATTCATAATTTCTTAATATTGCATTAATATATTTTAAGTGTTAATTCTTTCAATTGAATAATTTGTAAATACTTTTATAATTTTTTTTTTTTTTTTTGTTTAGCATCCAATGAAACAATAACATTACTCACATCAGCTCTTTTAGTAAAGGTTACAACATTTTGGAATATGAGACGAGAGTTGATTATTGATGGATATCTGAAACCGAATGATGAATTACAATTCTCTGCTATTGTTCTGACATTTAAACCTAAATGTGCAGAAATATTCAATTATAGGAGATGGATTTTTTCTAGTATTTTAAAAAGTAAATAAATGTATAATTAAGCTTTTAATAATCTATATCCTATTTTATTATAATTTAGTTAAGATTCATAATTATTAATTTCAAAAAACATACTTTCAATTTTAAAATAAAATTTAAAACAACTACATCATAATATGTATTGTTAAATATATTAATTGTATGTACCTATTGTTAGTTCAATAAACTAAGACTTTATTTTATCCAGTATAAATTATTTATTATTTTCATTTAATTTCTTTTAGGTTTAAGTTCTACCGATTTTGTGTTCAATGAGATATCTGTTGGACTAAGAGCTGCATCTCAATATCCAAGTAATTACAATGCATGGAATCATTGTTTTTGGTTTGTTCAAAAATCACTGGAAAATGAAAATTTTTCCCTGATTGCTCAACAGTGGGAAATGAGTAAGGTTTGGTGCCGTGAACATGTATCTGATCATAGCTGTATGCAATACAGACAACGGTTACTTAAATATTTAGTTGCTGACAAAAGATGTTTACAGCATCTAGAATGTTGTGCATCCAAATCACTTTTAAAATTTTTTAATTCTGATGAAAAACATAAATTTATGAGGCCATCAGAAGACTTTTTTAGTGAAGCTATTGGAGTTACTTTAAATGAATTATACTTTAATGAAGATCTAATTATGACTTATCAAGGTCATGAATCTCTATGGAATCATCGAAGGTTTTTATGTTATTTATTAGTAAATATTTATAATACAGATTGTATCAAAGAGGTATTAATGAATAATGAAAAAAGAATTTGTACTAATTTATTAAAAGGCAATGAACTTTATGTTAAGAAACATATTTTATGGTTTCAAACAGCATTATGCATTCCTATCAAATTACTATAAATCTAACTATAACAGTTATTAATTACATTATTTTTGATAGAAATATTATTTATACAATTATAAATAGTTCTCAAGTATACAAAAAAAAAAATAATATTTTATTGGATTATATAAAAATTAAAAATTTATAATCAAACTTAATTTTAGTATAGATATTTTTTTTCTCCGATCTATGAATTATAAGTGACAAAACATGAGTGAGATATTAATTTGTAATTTAATACTATAGTTGCGATAACTTTGGTTATGTTTGTATTTATTTTGATTATTTATTGTTAGTTTTGTTTTTGTGCCAGTGAATAAATGTTGAAGTTTTATATTATATTAAAAAATTGTTTTAATATTATTTGTTAATTCTATTTCCAATGTAATGAAATTTTAGTTTCATATATAATTTTAAATCAGAAATAATACATATGCATTTGTTTGTTTTTTTTTTTTTTTTTGTTACAGTTCTCAATTATTGTTAAAACATGTTCCAATTAATATATATATATATATAATTTTCAAATGAAAATAATATTATCGAATTATTTAGCACAATAACATATGGTACATCAACTAAAACTTGTTGGTCTATGTATTCCTCTCTACCTCTCTACATCCTTACCATTTGTAAATTGGTCCTAGGGCGGAGTTATAAATATACATGACATAACCTGTTTATTTAACCTTTTTAAATAATACATTTCTAATAATTAGAACAAAATATGAAACAATTTTTTTTAAAGATAATTAGCTCAGTACATTTATATTTTATTGTAATTTTTATTTATATTTAGAGATTTACAAATATTAATCATTATCATTCAAAAATAAATTTGTTTCTAAAATTCAAATTCTGGTGACTCATTTTCATAAAATAACAAAAAAAAAATCCTAACTTAATGTTTCAAAAATGGGAGTATGGTAAATTTACAAATCATTGAGAAATATAAGAAGCCAACTTTCTAATGGTAGTATTTGAGACTTTAAGTATAAAAAGAGAAATATTTTAAATATGAATGAATACTGATTTATCATTTGTACACCAATGTAACTTAAATTATTAAAATAAAAATTGATATATTTAAAAATGAATCCATATTTGTTCATGCCATAACTAGAGAACAGGAGTTTTTTTTTTTTTGAAGACAGGAAATCTGATCTACCTGAAGCAATAAAAAATCTTAAATTATTCTCATCAAGATTCAAAACATTGTATGTGTAATTTAGCTTTTCAAATTACATTATGTAATACAATATGCAATATAACATAAAATATTATACAATACATTTCCTAAATTCTAGACATACCTTTGCATTTTTTCAAAATATTATAAACCAGACCAGTGGCATATTTAAGAGGAGGGTGGCAATCAAAAGATGGCCTCTCTCTCCCATAAATTGATATATTTGTGTAGGTATTTGGTTATATTTACTAAAATAAAATTATAAACAATACAAAGAAACTTAGAATTTATTATTTAACAAGATTAAGTATTGTTAATTATTATTTTAAATAAATATAGTTCTATAGTATCTAACATATGTTGTACAGTTATTTTTTAGATTCAAGATCTTAACGTTTTTAGGATGTTTTCAAAATTATATTATGTAAATTTAAAAACAAATAAGTAGTTATATTAGATACAACAAATGTTTTAACATATAGGGCACACCCAGGACTTTTCTTAGAAGAATAAAAGAAATTTGGCCTATACCTTTCTTGAGTAAGATTTTATTCACCTTCTCCTTGAACATGTCATATATTGTACTAACTGTAGTAAATGTCGGATTAATTTGGTAAACTTCTAAACATTTTATTTTATACTAATCATGTCCAAACAATTACGAAAAACAACAAAAAATTGGCAAAGTTGCTCTCAAGTTATGGTGTGACTAAGGAACATAGGGATTAATTTATACATATATATTAATATTTATTAAATATTTATATCATATTTTGAGTGACTTTCATCAAATTCTAGATTTTCCAATAAATAATTTTTTTATTTACATTTTCAATAGTTTAACCATATAAGTATCAAGAATAAACAAATACTAGCAAAAGTCATCCCAATCTTGTTTGTTTATTAAACTACTGGTTAAAATAACCAAAACTATATAATTTATAATAAAACATTATTATTCAGTAATATTTTTTTATTAATTTAGTACTACATCTACACTTCAATAAGAAGATAACTAATGTTTTATATTAAAATTATAAATGTAGTGGATTCTATTTTTATTACGATATAATTAAGACTAGGCGATCTTAGAGTTCACTATTACAATGTATCATAACTTTGATTGGATCTCCTTTTCCAGTTTCAGCTGTACAAAAAGCTTCCAATGATTCTTCAATTTTAAAATGATGAGTTATTAATGGTTTCAAGTCCACTTGGCATGAACTGATTAAAGACAATGCATCTTGGTAACTGAAATAAGATTCAAAATATTAATAACTATTCATGACAAAATAATAAAATACTATTACTCACTCGTTAGCATAGCGAAAGACTCCTCTGATATCTACTTCTCGTGATAATGCATTAAATAATGGTAATTCAACATTATGTGATGCTCCCATTCCAACAATTGTCAATACACCTCCAGACTTTGTTAACTAAAACAAAAATGCATACAAATATTAATATAGCATGCTGATAAATTTATTAAGTATGGTTACCATTACAAATAAATAATTAGATAATTATTCAAAAATATAAGTAAAATAACCATCAACAATTTATTTTAAGCGTTAGTAATACTATCAACATTTATAATATGTTAAGTTAAACAGTTTTACACTTGAAAAAAAAATACAAAGTTTGTATTGTTTTAAAATGTTCTATTCTTTATATGTTTTAATTATAGTGCAATATTAATATAATTTCAAATATATACTTACTTCAATCCCCATTTTAATGGTTTGTTGAAAACCACTACAATCAATTGTAACATCGGGAAGTTCATTTTCCATCTCAATTCTTATGTTTTCTATTGCTTTTTCATCTGAATCCTCCCTATTAACTTTGATTACTTTAAAAGCTCCCATCTTTTTTGCTACATTTAATCGGAATTCTATTAAATCTGTAATAAAAATTTTTGAAGCTCCCATTGCTTTTGCAGTAGCTAATGTAACCAGACCAATTGGTCCAGCACCTAAAATTAGTACTGAACAACCAACTTTAACACCTCCTCTTTTGCAAGCATGAACTCCAACCGAAAGTGGTTCTAATAAAGCACCTTCTTCTAAGGTCATGTGTTTAGGTAATCTAGAAAACATACCAATAGACAGAAATTTAATTTAAAAATTAATATTTAATATATTTTGTTCAATGAAAAATAAATATATATGAATAATAAATTATAATTTTAATAATCGATATAATTTACCAACTATATGTTAACCATTATTAACTTCAAATTTTATGTCTTACTTATAACAAAAATCAGCAGCATGAACATAATAACGAGTTAAATTCCCATCAATTGGTGGTGTAGCACAAAATTTCATATCAGGACATAAATTGTACTTGCCATTTTTACAAAACTGGCACATACGACATGAAACACCTGGTTCAATAGCTACTCTATCTCCTATTATGGATATGGTGTACTTTTTCAATTTTAGAAGCCTTATGACATAATAACTTATTTAATCGATTTATACTAACCAACACTAAGATGTTTTACACCTTCTCCAAGTTTGACAACAACTCCACTAGCTTCATGTCCTATAACCATTGGTTTTTGAACAATAAAATTACCAATACTTCCATGAACTAAGTAATGAACATCTGAACCACATATTCCAACACATTGAATACTTAACAATACTTCTACAATAATAATTGAGGTATTTCATTAATAAGCAAAGAACGGAATAAGTTATATTACCATTAAATCCAGGTTCTAGTATAGGTCGTTGTTCCTCAAAAAAACAAAAAAAATCCAATAAAAAATATTAAAAATTTTAGACATTATAAAATCTGAACAGTAAAATACTAACGAGTCGTAAATCTCTTATGCCATAGAGTACTGCAGTCAAATTATTTTGTTCATTTTTAGTTTCAGTAGTGGTACTACCATTCTTGTTACAAGCCATATTAACTATAAGTTTAAATATAAAATCTATGTTGGTTATTATGATTATTAGTTTATAACAATTTAATTTAAGTTAAATTATTTAAACAATAATATTCTCTTAAAATTATAATTTTCTGATTTCTGTAAAATAATTATCAGTTAAATTATATATTAACTAACATAATTAGACGTTTAACTTAAATTAATAATTATTACATTAAAGAAATGTTTTTAGTAATAATAAATCAATACTAATATTGTATATTGAATAATAGTACATTGACTTAATTTACAAGTTGGTACCTGCTTCAATAAACTGATAATATAAAATATTATGAGAAATTCCTAGAAGAAAAATGTTAAATTTTCACAATTTAACGTCAAATCACAGACTACATGAAAGACTATTTTCATATAGTCTGTGGTCAAATACACAAATATGAATTTGATCAAAATTACTCAAAACTGATAATGAACATTCCACAGCTGAGTGCTGGACTTTGTTCCGTAATATCACAGAATAGATTAAATGATAATATCACAGAATATATGAAAAATATTTCATATATTCTGTGGTAATATCAAATAAATATAATTGTAAACATTACATATAAATTATATATTAACATTATCATAAATCACGATAAGGTTAAGTATCTGATTAAAATTTACTATGATTTTTATATAGAATAGCTGTTTCCATATAGTAAAAACATTGAATGTAAATGGGTCAAAATTTAAACATAACTTAATTGATTTATAAAAATAAACTCATCCTTTACAAAATAAATAAATAATTGAATTAATGGACATCATACATTTCTAGGTTTTGATCATATAATATCATTATACTGTTATAATAATACCAGTACTTACTGTTTTTCTTGACAACTTTAAGTATAATACATATGTAAATTAGTTTTCTTCTTGTTCAGTAATATCAAGGCAACTTATAAATCTGAGTCTTAATTGTTATTAAGAAATTCCTAAGCATTTGAATTTCTATTGAAAATTTTTTTTAAAACATAAAAACTGCTTCTTGCAAATCAATCAGCCAACTCTATTTCTAAATTTCTAAACATCATCCTTTTAGATATCTAAAAAGTATAGGATTCATGTCCTAACAAATATTTATAATTACAATTTGTAGTAATATTTTATATAGTCCGTTCATAAAGAAATAAAAGTATTTAAGTAATTCCATTAATATATGTACTTCACATACCTATGTTAAGAAATAAAAACTATCAGCAATAACTTTAAAAACGTACAAAAAAAAAAAAAAAAAAAAACAATTATTTGTGTTTAGTAACTAATAAGAATCTACTTAAAATAATAATTTAAGAAATTATAAATTATATAATAAAATATTTTCAAAGAATACCACACTGATGTGTAATGTTTGTATGCAACAAAGCAAAAACACTTAAACATAGATTACAATTGAAAGAAACTAATATAAGATTTTAATGTCAGTATCTATAGAATAAATTTTTATGAATTTTTAAATATTTTGAGCTAAATGTATTGGCAATATTACCACCAAGAAAAAAAATTTGCTACAGTACTCTGAAAAGCGTATAAATATAAACATATTCAATTAAAATAAAAGTTGATTATACTTAACAATATATTTAATTAAATACAAAAATGTTGAATTAGCAATATAACTTAAGAAGTTTCTACCAACAACTTTTGAGTTTGCTATAAATAACATATAAACTAATGACACTGGTATAAAAGTATAATGAATAACATTGAGCATTGAAAATAGTTATTACTTATAATTATCTTATAAAAAATGAACAAGTTAATATCTTACTTAAATATGCCTGAAGTTTAATAAGAAGAAAATTATAATAAACTTTATATTAAAAATAACAATTAATAAATTGGTTTAAAATTTATACAACACTTAAAACAATATTCAACCATAAAAAAAATAAGTTAAAGGTCATGTAATATAGTGTATAGACATTTTATATTTCCATTTTTTTTATGACAATACAGTGCATAATGGATAAAAAATAAATAAATATCAATTGGTACAACATTTTATATTAGAATCATTTGTTCTAACATTATTGGGAACTTCTGGATCAATTTCAAGTTTTATATTGGTTGGTGGTTTTGAACTCTCTACCATTTGAATTAAGTTTCGGCCAATATTTGTAAATAAGTCTTGAATACCTGAAATAAATTTTATCATTATACATACAGATATAAATTGTTTTATTTTAATTAAATATTTTGTTTCTAACTTTAAAAATTAAAATGTAGTTAACTTATTGGGTTATATTTTTACATTATTTGAGAAAAAATGCACGGTAAAATATAATTTTTTTTGCATTATTTAAAAAATTGAATTCCAAAATATAATCAAAAACTTAATAATACACATTTAATATTATAATAGGCATGTTGACAAACATTTTGGATATGTATGGAATAACTATGATTAAAAATATTTTAAACATTATTAGGTATTTTTCAGGGTTGATAATATACGCGTATAAAACGTTTTATACGTTACACGTATAATACCACACGTATAAAACGTATAATATGTTTTGTTATTGAAATTTATTTTTAAAAATTAAAAATTCTTTCTATTTTAGATATCAAGTTAGGTTTTTTATTCTTATACTTAGTAAAAAATTATATATTAGGTAGGTAATATATTACAATATATTTATTTTATAATTATAAAAAAATATTTTTATTTGCAATTTTCTTTCTTATTTTTTCAAATAGGTACCTACAAATAAAAAACAATAAAATATTACCACAGACACAAAATATAATACATTATTATATTCCTATTCATATTGTAAAGAAAAATGTATATGTTGTCAAGTTAATATGGAATATTTGTAAAAAATAAAATAATTTATATTTCCTTTGACACTTCTATTCTTTATTAAATAATACATATTAAGAAGAAACAATTACTTGTGTACAATTATTTAAGCTGAAATATTAACATTATAAACTTTCATTTATAATTATATACTATATAGTATACTAATTAATATTATTTTGATGAACTTTGTGTTTTTTAATTTAATTTAAGTCATTAGTTAATACTTAATAGTTTTCTGGAACGTTCTGGATTCAAACGGTTCTGGAGAGAATTGTAAATGTATGACCAGTTTGAAAACACTCTATCTAAATTTAATAATTTATTTGCCAATCCTGTTAATTCTGCAGGATGCTTATTTTTAGTTATTTTTGTTTATTAGTGATTTTATTTTTATACTGTATACAACGCATATAATTATGAGTTTTATACTATACGATTTATACGTTTTATATGTACGTATAATACGTGTTCTATACTATACCGTATTATACGTTTCAACCCTGGTATTTTTACATATTTTATTCTCAATACATTAAAAATATAAAAATTATTCATATTTTTAATATTTTATAGTACAAAAATAAACAGAAAAAATTTAATATATATAAAAAAAACTTTATATACTACAGTAGGATATTGATTTTTACCAGAATTTGAATAAACACTAGTTTCCCAATAGTGAGCATTAACAGAAGTAGCAAACTCTTTAGCTTCTTCATACGTAATGATTCTAGAATCAACTAAATCGGTTTTGTTTCCAACTACATAATAAACCACAGGCGTATCTGTATTCTTTTTTACTTCTAAAATTAATATAATAATTAAGTTTCTTATTATTTAATTTAAGAGACAAATTTATACATTTTAGACAAATGTAATAGTTTTAAAATTACCATTTATCCAACTTTTAACTTGTCTAAATGATTCTCTATCTGATACATCAAAAATAACAGCAATAGCATCTGAATTTCTGTAATACATTGGTACTAAACTACGAAACCGCTCTTGTCCAGCTGTATCCCATACCTTAATATAAACAATATTATTTTTTTATTTACATTAAAATTGTAAAATAAGAAGAAATTATAATAAAATAAGTACGAAGTCTTAAAAAAATGCAATATTACTTTTAAAGTAATTGTATAGTCTCGTATAGTAACTTTAGCATACATAAATGAAGCACCAATAGTTGCTTCACATTCCTTTCTGTAGTCTCCTTTTATGTATCTTGTAATTATACTTGATTTACCAACTCCTGAAATACATGTAGACATAAAATATGTATAAATTAAAATAATTATGACCATACCTAAATTTATAATAAATTAATATAATAATTTATTATAAATTATATTTTAAATTTCATTATTGACAATATTTAACAAGTATAATTGAACAATTACTAATCAATAATAATAATAAAAAAGTTAAAAATAGTTTTATCAATAAATTTACTTTTATTTATTTATTTATTTATTTATTATTACTTAATAAAATAATGCCCAAAGGGCAAAGAGTACAGATAATATAAATAATTTTAAAAAAATATTACATTATAATATAATAAAATATTAAAATGTAATCTTGGATATAATACAATATGGTAATACTTATGAATTAATAATAAATATGTTTAATATATAATTATGTTGTAAAATTAAAGTGCTCTATTATTAAGCTAACTAAAAAAAAAAAAAAATCAACATAAATGCTTATTTCTTTATATTCCATTAGCATACAGTTGACTGATGCACAAATTAAAGATCTATTGTACAGGTGAAGTATAAAATAATGGTTTAGTTTGTAAGGAAGAAATTCCATTAATTATATCAACAATACTGATAAAAACTTGATAAAAAAAATTATTACTAGATTTATTAAAATTGAAAATAAATACAAAAATAATATGATACAACTAGAGACAAAACTACTTGATACCACTTATTAAGACCCAATGTCAAGTAATATTATATTTACTGTAATAAGTATTGCAAACAAATATTAAACAAGTAAATAACAAATAAAAATTTGATAAAAAAATATATATATAAATATATGAACTCCTAACACACAAGTGAAAATGATACATGAATGAACTAAAGTAATACATTTAATTTTTAAAATAAATAACAAAAAGTTTAATTTATTTTCTCTAAAATTCCAGAAAAAAGTGACAAGGTATATTAAAAAAAAAACATGACTTCTAGAGTATTTTCATAGGCTATCTAAAATATATACTATTTGCATAACTCATAAATTAAAAAAATAATACTTATTTTACTATAGAAATTTTATTCTGAGGCCATAAAGAATTAGAGATGAAAACGAAGAAATAATTATGTCAACTTACCTTGAGAACCCATAAAAACTAATTTCGCTGTTAATCTCTTCATATTTTCAGTAGATCTTCTGTAGGTGTAAAAAATTCGTCGTGTTTTCTCTTCACCGTTTTCAAAAATCTGAGTCGGTAAAAAAAACACTATTCGTGAAAGTATAAATAAAGTGCATTTGTTTTAAACATTCGAACGCTAATCGAAATTCGAATGCATAACTATAAAATAATCACACAGCAATCATATCAAATTATTTATACAATAAACAAAATAATAATTAAAATAATTTATGGTTATTAAAAATAATTATAAGTGCCTAATCCATATTCAAATACGCGTGAATAATTCAATAGCTTGTATTACATAATATTACAGTGGAACGAGCGCGTGCGATGGCCAACGGTGTCACAATTCGTGAACCAAACCGCTTTACCGAATACCGGTTGCCGCATACCACGAACCTCGCCTCTGACCACGATCAGTATACAAGGACTGAGCCTCTGAGGAGTCAGGGTAACGCAGGAACTGTATTGGACATCGAACCGGTAAACACGTTAGAAAAATAAACAACCACGCAACTCTGATGCGCACTGCTCTGACGTCATGCGAGTATTAACGTTTCACTATTAATTCCATATCGGTACTTTAAATAAGTAAAAGATAATAATGTTTTGTCAGGAAAATCGAAATAAATGTCCGTTCAGTAGTCTACGGTCCATTGACGCTCTAGGCAATCGTGGCGCCTATAGAAACCGAATTCGATAGAAGACATTTTTGTCTTGCTCATCATATACTGTACCCCAGTAAACGGTTATAGCACGATTACCTATCTTAACACTTCATAAGTCACCTTATTTATTTCCACAATTTTAGTCACCAGAGGTTATATAATACCCCATAAGTTAAATTAGTTTCTGAAATTTATAAATTCCTACATTATATAATTTTTTGCTAAAAAAATATATGTTTTGAATGTATCTATAATTAATATTTTAAAAGTTAAATGCAGAATTTTTAAATGTTTCGTAGGTATTGTTTGAACATTTATTCGGTATTAATTTAAATACTAACCATTGATAATCACTTTTTCAATTTACTCAAAAAAAAAAAAATTGAAAAAATTTTATATTATTATACATATATAATATACATAGTATTATATAATTTTTAATGTTATAAATATAGTAATCTATTCATTCAATTTTTATTTCGATTAACTTAGCGCAATATTGTACAAAAGTCGTATTTTTATTCTACCTTTAAAACGAAAATTGTTCATTATACTTTTTGAAGTCTGTAGATTTTATCGAATTGTACACACTACTTGTTAATTTAATAATAAAATTATGAAAATAGCATAAGGAAATTTCATTAAAATAAATAAATTGTAGTAAAATTCAAGGTTAAAATAATATCAGATCAAATTTTTAATTCGTAAAAGGCGTTTTTTCTTACCTACTTTACCAGTTGCTAGTCCGTCTTCCTACACAACTAATGTAAGAATAACAACTCACAGCGTTTAAACTAAGGTTAAGATTTTTTTTTCGCAAGACACAATTTTTTTTTTTTTATATATTATTTGAAATTTACAATCTGTTTTTACATCACAATAAGTAAATTGGATAATTTAGTACATGTTTGATTTTAATGATATGAAGGAGGAGGCCAACCAGTGATGGAACCCAACGTGAATTTATTTTAGATTAACAAATCTCTGCAATATTTTCTTTTAAGCCTATGGATGGGATTTATGGGTTGAGTAGATGAGATTTGTGATACTAACGGGTTAGTATGGGAAGGTAGTTTGGAGTAGAAAGATCTGTAATGTTTGGTGGCTAATTGGTCAAGTGGCTCGATTTTTAGGTCAGAGTTTAGTGAAGAGTTGGAAACGAACCAAGGAGCAGACGTTATCATACGGAAGGTAATGGACTGGAATGCTTGTATCGTGCGAATTTGGGACGACTTAGCACAGCCCCAAATTTGAATTGCATATGCCCATATTGGACGCAAGAGAGATTTATATAATATAAGTTTGGTGTGCACTGGTAGCTTTGACTTTAAAATCGGACGAAGAAGGTAAAGGCGGCTATTGAGGGTTTTTTTTCTTGTTTGAGATGTAAGCCCCAGGTTAATCTTATATCAATGGTAATTCCGGGATATTTGACATTTGGAGATGATGGAATTTGAGTATCTTGAAAATGAACTGGTGGGGGTTCGGTTCTTTTTAAAGTAAATGGTACATAAACAGATTTGTAAATTTTTAAAATGTAATATTATAAAAAAAATTGAGGTATTGATGTCCCGCTTTATTATATATTCCGTTTAAGCGGAATTCGGAAAACATGACATATGCGTCCCGCTAAGAATTAAAGCGAGACGCGGGACAAGTATATTACAAATTGAGAATTTTCCACTAAATCGAGACGTATCTCAACTAAAGATGTACAAAAGCTTTTAATTGTTACTACAGACTGTTTATCGGTTTTTATCACGTACTACTGAATAAATATTTGACTAAAATTTGCGTAATCAACTATTTATAAAGCAACAATATAAGTTGATAATATTTTGCATAACCAACTATAACGAATAGATTAAATTAGTAGGCTAATTCAACTAAAATTCGTTTCATCGTTTTGTAAAATTATAACTAACTAATGACTGAGTACACATAATTACTACAAAATGCAGAGTACCGAGGGGCATGATAAACTCCTACAAATGTAGTGTAAACTCCTATAATAGATAACCTTTACAAAATTGGGTACTTAAATTCTCGATTTTGAAGTTGAAAAGCTCAAAAAGGTCAAAATTATCATAGCTTGAAAATAATAAATATATAGGTATTTAACAAACAAACGCTTGAATAGAGCTTGTTTATACGCTGTATGATGATTCTCGAAGGTTAGGTTATATCCATATTATATACTATACTATACATTCATATCGGCACTTGCAATACAAAATGTTTTAAATTGATCAGCGATGTAGTATCGAATATCAAAAAATTTTTTTTTAAACGTATGTGATTTTGACTATTGTTTTATTAACATTTTTATAATATTTTTCAAACAATTTTTATTTTATATATTAATATATTGCAAGACTGATATTTTTTACAGCAATACAAGCGGTATTAACTCCTACAAAAAATTAATACCGCTCGTATTGCTGTAAAAAATATCAGTCTTGCAATATATTAATTAATTAGTGTTAAGGGGCCCGGTGCTGGCCATTTATTAAGGAGTAAAACATTGGCAACTCATTTCACATATCGTGTTGGTGACGATACATGGCTGTGTTTGTGTAGGTGTGTAAATCACTATTAGTGTGAGTGAACTCCCCTATTACCCCGCACCCGATAAGATAATTACGATTATGCGCTGCGCTGAAAGTTATATATAGATTGTATAAAAGATAAAATCTTTTCTTGGATTTTATTGTATGTATTTTATCATTATATTAATCCGTTACACACTGCTGCGATAGCGATGGCGGTAATCATACACAAACATGTTTTGGATAAAATTATAGTTTATATGCCTGAAAATAAAAATAGACTATTCGACTTCAATTGAACACAATTTATACCGTAACCGCTGCAGTGATGAGGACCTTCAGGATGAACCGCTGTAATATAGTAAAATTGATTATAGAATAGATCTATTCTATAATCAATGATAGTAGGTATACACTAAAATGTATATTTATCGTCGTTATCAAGTATTGGCGTTTGACGAAATTTTGTTTGCTTATATAACTATCTTCACTTTTGTATTGTGAGTTGTTAAAAAATAAGTATAACAATGGATAAAATATATTGTAAGAAATATAAAAAGAAATCTAAGAAATCTAAATTTTTATGAGAATTTTTTGTAACAAGAAATTGTGGACCCTAAAATTCTCTGCTAATTCAGTTTATGCACTACAAAGTACCACTTTTATTTAGTCTTATATTTTTTACAATGATGTGTGTTTTTTTTTTTTAATTTTTTTTTTTTTTGTGTCTGTCGACACGATTTGGGGCAGTAAAAATGCTTCGATTGCCTTATGTAGCAACTTTTCTGAAAGGAAAGTGAATCTTTTTGGTACTTTGGGTGGTCGAAAGTAAAAAATTTTCAATATTTTTTAAATGCGACGGGAAAAACCCTAAAAATTTTTGGGAAAAACTGGAGTTTTTACGCAAAACCAGTTTTCGACATAATCAAATTTTTTATTTTGCTATAACTCAAAAACTAATCGATGTAAATACTTGAAATTTTCACCAAATGATAAGATTAGCGTTCTCTATACACCATTAAATTGAGCTATTTATAGACAATTGAAATTTTCAATTTTTTTAAGTATTTTTTTTTTAAATAACGATAAAATTTTTTTGGCTGCCCAGAAAATCTTGAAAATTTAATACAAGGTTTCTTATAAGTTGCTCCTTAACTGATAAAAAAAAATCTAAAATCGTAAGTCACAATTTTTTTTTATAAGTGCTCAAAGTTCCAATTTATACGAAATATGTAAAAATCACGATAATTTGCAAGTTATTTTGTAGATAAAAATTCATAACATTTTTTCTGTTCATACTTAAGGTTCAAAATTTCAACACTAGGTTATCTATAAGCTACTCTACAAAAATCTTTAAAAAAATTTCTATCGGACTTAGAGGAAAAAATGTTATGACTGTTTGAAATTTAAATATTTACGAAATTGCATAAAATAGCGATTTATTCTCAAACGATTTTAAATATTTGTTATAATTCAAAAAGTATAAGTCGCAGATTTAAATTTCTACTAGCTGTTAAGATTGGTAATTCCTTTATGTCATATTTTTTTCAAAATATTATATTGATTTTTAAGCCACTTATAGGCATTTAAAATATTCGATTTTTTTACATTTTATTTTTATAATCGGTGATAAAAAAATTTAGCTCAAACAAAATACTTGAAAATTTAATAGAAGATTCCACAGAAGTAGTTCTTAAAGTCATTCAAAAATTATTAAAATCCATAGGCACAATTTTTTTTTTATAAGCGTTTGAACAGCGAATATTGACATAAAATTACATGTAAAATATAATATAATCATTGATTAAATATACATTAAATATATGTTCTAAATAGCAAGAGTTTATATAATTCCAATCCGTATAAATGTGCACTGTCAAATGAGAGACCACAACAACTACAATTCCTTAAAAAAGCTAAGTCATCTTTTGAAACTCTAAGGAAAAAATGTTTAAAAACTAAAACTGAAAAAGAAATTAGACCTGTATGTTTTGACGGTATGTGTTGGACATTAAATGCAATTATAATGCTTTATAATGATCAAAAAGATGTTGGATTTACTTATATTTTGACCGGGCGCCTTAATTCCGATGTTATAGAAAATACATTTTCTGTGTTCAGGCAAAGAGGAGGGTATAATAGGAATCCTACAGCTAGAACCTTTCGAACGACATTTAGGATAAATGCAAAAATGAGCTTAATGAAATCATCAAGTTATTCAAACTGTGAGCCTGATGAGGATATACATTTAATGACGAACATAGAAGATTTTGATATGAAAACAGTAGATGAAGAAAGTAGTGTTTCTTCTACATCTTCATTTCTATCAACGTTGAGCATCGACATTCCATTAGAAGAACAAGAAGCTGAAATCACATTAGAAAATTGTTCCAATACATATTTTGCTGGTTACCTAGCAATGAAGTGTGCATCAAAATTTTCCTGCTTTAATTGTGAACAATTAATGATAAAAAATGATTTTTCAGTTTCAAATAAATTAGAATACATAGTTTTTTGTAAAAATTATGATGCTAATATTTCAGAAATACATTTAAAATTACCCACAACTGTCATAACAGAATTTGTTATTTTATGTCAAAGTATACTATATAAAATAATAGAAAAAAAACCTCACAAAAAAAACATTGCCCAATTCGCTGGTGAAAAAATTAAAACAGATTTTATTCATACATTAAAAAATATTGATGCAGCTTGTATGCCACATATAGAATTTTTAATAAAACATCTTATAGTTTGTAAACTTTTTAGACATTTTAACTGGTACTCAAAAAATATTAAATGCGTTACACGTGAAAAATCAAAAAAAAAGCTAAAAATTCTTAAAAACTTTTAAAATATATATTGTGTGAACAATTCTTATTATGACAATTATAATTAGTAGTTTAGATTATTATTATTATTTTTTTTGTTTTTTATGTACACCATTAATTGTATTTAAAAAATTGTTACTCTTATTAAGCCATTAATTAATTTGTTAATATAAATATTTACAAATTAAAAGAAATTTGTTTAAAAAATCTGTTGTATTACTATTTATTTCATCAGAAATAACAATGAATATTAACGTGCAACAATTAAATTGTATTGAAATGAATTGTACGAAAAAAAAGTGAAATATATTAAATGATATCTACGATGCAACCTTTTCCTAATTAAATATCTAACTGCCTTTATACGTACACGCAGCGACATATGGACAGCCATGTAGTAATATGTTATTATCCGCTACACGATTTTAGATAATTTCTTATCGTAGTTTATTCAAACTGGATTTCCTTGAATAATTTGTGAACTTAGGACTGTTGTTGACGGTGTTGTTTACAGATTGTCTATTTTATTTTTATAATAATAATTAATTCTTCAATTGTAACACTATACGCACTCTATTGACACATCATGCTATTAATTTTTCCGTTTCCATTGTGCCCATTGACGTGAGCTATCTATGTATATTTAATCAATGATATAATGTATAATATTCTAGACTGACAAAGATATCGGTTTTTTTTAAAATGCTCTAACTCAAAAACGAAAAACTGCAACAACTTGAAATTTTCACCAAATCTTTATATTGACGTTTTCTATACATGGTTAAGTTTTCTAAGTATTTTGACATATTTTGACTTATTTATAGACAATTTTTCTATATTTTTCGTTTCAAAATAAAATATACTTATTACAATATTTATAAATAACAATGTATTATATTCTAGACTAACATATCATCTCCGTTCAGATTCGTTTTTCGTATAAAATGATACCTATCATTGAATTCAAATTTAACAAATCCATTATAATGACCTATCCTATGAAGAGTCGCACTCCACCCCCAAGTGTACAGCAGAGCGAGGCCCATCCGGTTTTTTTTTTTTAGTTATGTATGTATTAATGTGATATGTATATTTATTTATATGATCATATTTTATTTACATACCTTTGTATGGTATTTTTATTTATATATAATAACTAAAAACGAAAAATGGTTTCAAAATGTTTTTCAATAACTCCAAAAGCCAACATAATACGCGTAAACGGGCTCGAAAAACATACATAGTTTATCTTATTAGTTCGTGTATGTAAGTATCTAATATATTATAAAAGAGCAGATTGTATTTTTAAATTATTTATATTATCAGTACGCGGAAAACGAGATACCAAAAATCGCCGCAACGGAACACTAATGATGGTGAGGTGATGAGTAGAGCAGGAGGTCTATAAACTGTGTAAACGCACGCGCATGCACATGTCATTGAACAACAAACGAATGAAGTATTCAATTCGCCATTTGACAGCCAAAAAATGACTTTACGGGAATAGGGATAACTCATTATCAATTAAATATTTTAAAAAAAAAATTTTGCCTATTGATTAAAGACAATATTCTACAGCCCGCATTGAACTCAGATTTTTTAATTTCAATTTTAAATAATGGGAAAAATTTGGTAAAAAAAAAAGCATAAAATATACTTTTTTTAAAGACTAATTACAAATGTTGAGAATAAAATATTGAAAAACAGAGTTCAATGCGGGCTGTAGAATGTTCCCTTCTATTAATTAAAAAAAAAAAAAAAAAAATTGGTTGATCCTAAAGGACAGGATCATTATTCCCGTAAAGCGTATTTTAGTGGGCTAAACGACATCGGCACCGGGCTGGAGCGTAGCATGTTTTAAGGAGTAATATTTAGGCATTTTCTATCACATGAACATTTTCGCTGTGTCAATGTGTGAGTAGTAAATTAACATTAGTGTGTGTAATCCGTTACCGCGTTTATCATGGCACCGTACATCTACTAAAATACAAATTCACGGAACTAGGTACGATAATAAACAAAATGAACATTTTATCTTTAGATTATATTAATTTGCACCAATTCAATGCTATTATAATATGGGCAGTAGTGTTATTTCAAAAATTTGAAAATAACATTATTTATAAATACCATTTTGTTCGTATTTCTTTAAATATGACCGTCCCACTCGTCTTGTCTTATCTGTTAGAAAATGACAAGAAAAATTGAACTTAGTTGGCTGAATAGTTGAAAACAACTATTTAATAAATAATAATATATAAACGTTTTTAATATTATTTTAATTTTTATTTTATTAACTCTTTTATAAGATAATCCATATAAAATGTTTTTAATTGGACTTTCATGTTGGTTTTCCAAAAATGATCGCCTCTTTGAATTTTTTCGAATAAAAGACCTAATTAAAAGTTAAATTGTTATTACAATATTATGAAAATATTAATAAAATATTGTACTAATAAATATTTAACTACTTTTTGGTGTCCATTTGCAAAAATAACAATACATCCTGTTAGTTACATGAAGTTGGCCCTATATTTGATCACAATAATTATCATTTCTGTTTAGAAAAAGATTTCCATTTTTGATGACGCAGCTTTTAATTTTTTATTTTTTATTGCACCTTCTGAGGTAAAATCAAATGATTCATAGGCGCCAGGCGGTATATACTTTATATTTCCTTATAATTTGGGTTGTATTAAATTATGGAATAATATAATTATTATTGATTATTATTGTTACCCATTGGTAATTTTTCTATACCTATCCAGAATCCTTATCCGCTAATTGTTTTCAAGAATTGATGTCTCGCCGCACCGAGCAACTCTCACACGCGCACGCACATGTCAATGAATTACGAAAAAATAAATATATTATGTATGTTAAACTATAAAAACTACTAAAAGCGGTAGTAAATTAAACATACTTCCTGAAGTTTGATTGAAATTTAAAAAAAAACGGTTGAATTTATAATCTTCTAGACCAGGGGTCGCCAACCAGTCGATCGCGATCGACAGGTCGATCTTTCTAGGAATATAGGTCGATCGTTGTAAAAATTAATTTTACCACTGTTGATCGCGTGATAATGTGGATTGCCATATTATATTCTAGGAATTTCCCTGAATTCTCTCAAACTTGCAGAAAACTAATGCCAGTTATCGCATTTATAAAGTTATAAAATCACATTATTGTTATCATGAAGAAACAATAAATATTTGTTCTTTGGAGTGTAGACTTGGTTTTTTTTTTTTTTTGCTCATAAAACAAATCTCTTTCTACACCTAAATAAAGACCTAAGTTCTCCTGGAGGTCGATCACCAGGGACTTAAAATTTCAAAGGTAGCTCACTTGTTTGCAAAGGTTGGCGACCCCTGTTCTAGACTATGCTCTTTAGGAATCACTTTTTTGATTTAAAATCAGATATGCTCAATATAAATACAAATATAATGCAATTATTTCATGGGATTTTTGAAAAAAAATATCTTAATTTTAAGGTCTTTTAAAATTGAAAATCAAAAATCGACTTCCTAAAAAGCCTAGATATTTAGTCAATGAATTCATACATGTATTAAAAATTTAAATCGGACAATCTGGAGTATGTTTAATTTACCACCGCTTATTGGTCTAAAACGTATGAAAAATACGCGGCCTGCAGTCCCCTTAACTCCTATAAAAGATAAGGGGACTGCAGACCGCGTATTTAGTTAATACTAACTCCTACAATAAATTAATACCGCTCATATTGCTGTAAAAAATATCAGTCTTGCAATATATTAATACATAAAATAAAAATTGTTTGAAAAATATAATAAAAATGATAATAAAACAATAGTCAAAATCACATACGTTTAAAACAAAATGTTTTGATATTCGATAACACATCACTGTTCAATTTACAACATTTTGTATTGCAAGTGCCGATATGAATGTATAGTATAGTATATAATATAGATATAACCTAACCTTCGAGAATCATCATACAGCGTATAAACACGCTCTATTCAAGCGTTTGTTTGTTAAATACCTATATATTTATTATTTTCAAGCTATGATAATTTTAACCTTTTTGAGCTTTTCAACTTCAAAATCGAGAATTTAAGTACCCAATTTTGTAAAGGGAAAAATTCTATGTAGGAGATTACAATATCTTTGATTTTCAGGTAAAAATGTAAAAAGGTTATTCGTGTAGGAGTTTACATTTGGCCAGTACCGAAACTGAACCACCGACTGATTTCAAGAAATTTAAAATTATATTACTTTATAAGTTTAGTGGTAGCCCGTAGGGCTAAGGCCTGTTCCACATGGACACGTATCATACGCGTGTTCATACGTTTACATTGTTTAGCTGACTGCGTAAACGTACAAGTATATGGTTGTCGTCAGTCTCCACTAATTACTTTAAGCAGCCGGAGGAATTTTGCTTTATTAATAGGAAATCATAAATATAATGTGTGAAGAGAGTTTAACAAAAAATAAAAAAAATAAATACAGTAAGTCTTAAAGTATTTTTATTTAAATTAATTATAATGTAATACTATATATATATATATATGAAACAATGGCGGATTTATGGGGGATGCTTGGGAGCTGAAGCACCCACCGTTTAGCGTATTTCTATTAGAAATTATTAATAATGCCCCGAGTGGCAAATTTTTGGACATGATTTTATGTAATAAAGCACCCACTATGAAAAAATCCTAGATCCATTATTATATATGTAAAATATATGGTCAATAACTTCTTAGGTATTTTCGCTACCTTTACCTCTTACATCTTCTTCGGTTAATAATCTCAAACATATCTTTGTATTTATCTTGTTTATACCTCTATCGGCAAAAATAGCTCTAAATAAGGTTTTGAACGATTTATTTGCGGACGATATTTTAACATGCAAATTTATGAAAGTGGTTTCTAATTTTAGACTGACTTTGTTTGGAAATATCAATGACTCCAAAACAGCAAATAGCTCAAATTTAATTGAATTAAAGAAAGCTGTATAATGGAATATATATATATTATATATGAAAAAAGTATTTGTGATAGTAAATAACTTAATAATAACTTGATATACTTAATATATTTAAAAAAAGGTATTTAGTTAAGTAATATTAAAATAAATTATACTTTCATCTTCGCAAAAATCTATATTTTCAATCACTTTTCAAAACCACCAGGGCCGGATTTACTTAAAAGGCGCCCCTAGGCTAATAAAAAACAAACGCCCCTATTCCTTGGAACATAATTTATTCAATAAGAGCTGAGAGTCTCCTCCTTATTAATTTAACAATTTTATGATTATAAAAAAATATATAATGGATAAAATTTAAATTTTTTCCAAGTCAACCTAAAAAATTGGGAAAATAAATGTTCAATAATATTAAATATAAATGTATAATCGTCCAATTTTCCATTAGTGGTTCTTGGTGATTTGACACTGTAATGAGTGTAATGCGATAAGAATTAGAAAATATAACCCAAAATGATAAATAGGCTATAAATAAGTCCAACTATCACTGGCTATCCACTGGGGGAGGCCATCCGATCGGCAGAAAACCGTGAGATCTGGAAAAAATTAACATTATTCATTACTAATATTTAAGTTTAACTATATAAATTCTCGTAGATGATAAATTAAATTTGCAGATAATAATTATACTATCTAGTATCTACTAAAAAAAAAAAATTCAACATCCACGGCTTAGCGCCCCCTAAATCGTGGGACGAGGGGTTATGTGTTCGAAAATGATATGTTCGAATGAAAAGTGTTCGAAAAAGCATATGTTCGGATGAATTTTTGTTCGAATAGTTAAACTCATTCTTAAAAACAATCATATTATATTAAAATATTATTTATTTATTAATTATTTATAAAGTGAAAAAAATTATTAAATGTATAGGTATATCGTCAAGTAAAATAAATAAATGTATATATAAGTATATTCAAGTTAAAGTTTAAATTGTACGCAATGCCTCTTAAAAACTCAATGTTATTTTTATGAGACGATATCGACGAGGGAAACGCGCCATAATGTTAATTGTTAAATTGTCTTAAATAACCGTCTTTTCCTGGTTATAAATACAAAGTTTTCGAACAAAAATTCAACCGAACATATGCTTTTTCGAACACTTTTTATTCGAACACATTTTATTCGAACATATCATTTTCGAACACGTAACCCGACACCAAATCGTGGTGCCCCTAGGCTATAGCCTAGGTAGCCTAGTCCTAAATCCGGCCCTGAAAACCACACATTTTACCATTGTAGAACATTAGATTTAAATGATGAGAGTGATGTTGCAGATATTCAAAAAAATCTATTTAAAAACTCTCCTCTACACCACGTGTACATGAAACAAACAAACCGCAAATTCAAAAAATGATACAGTTCAACCAGATATTGAAAATTTATATTTTATGTTGTTTCTAGCTACACTGTAATTATGAATTGTTCTGCAATTTGAACGTTTGTGTATGAATAGTTATTCTGTGGTATGATATAAATCTAACGGCCTTTAAGAATTACGATAACATAAATTATTTCAAAATTCCTAAATTCCTAATAATTCATGATATGAATGTAATTATTATTTTAGTGTTTTTATTTGTTAGATCTCCTGAGATTCTGTCAAACTGTTGTTTATTTATATAGTTTAATATTTTATCCATTTTGAGAATTTTTATAAAAACTTAGGTTGTAAAATAATACATTTTAAAAATGAAATCATCTCGTTCTTCGTCCTCCCGAAATACTAGAAGAAATGCTAGAAGATTTATGTCTGAATCGACTGACGATAGTGAAAATGAATGTTCTTCAAACAGTATTCAGATGGATAGTGCTCGAGCGGAAAAATTATTTTCACAGCGAAGACTTCCAAACTCTTTGTCCAATAATCAAAAAAATCAACCTGATCATATCAAAGCTAATAGAACTTTATTTAGAGTTTCTGATTCTGACACTTCTGATTCGTTAACACAGAGGTAAATATTTTCAGCGGCCTTATTTAATTTAAATTAGTAATCATTATTAGTACATTATAAGTAAAGACCAGATTCCCGTGCAATTGCATCTTTTAATGGCGTGTTCTAAATTCTATAGAAACAGGCTACAAATCCAAATTAAGAGATGTAGATTAATATAAAGAAAATTTTATGTTGCACAAAATTGCATGTTTTTGGGTCTGCACATTATTGCACGTTTCGGGTTTTTTTTTATAAAAATGTATTTTTGTACAAATATTTTTTATATTATTTTTATCGCTGTTCTATTATGTTGTTACCTATATGAAGTATTTAACTTTTATATCTAATAATATAATTATATACATTATTGTATATTATGTATGTATGTATGTATGTATCAATATAATATGACATAATTAAGATAATGACTATTATACAATAGTTGATAGATTTTACAAAAATATATTAATCAGAATATTATCCAGATGAAAGTATGTTACAAAAAAATTACTTAAAAATATATTTTGAATCTACTCTAACAAAATATGGGAATAATTAACTAACAATTTTATTTACATTATAGTGGACGAAACAACTAATTCTAGAGGGCTATATATTTGTAGCTTAATTGTTAGGATACTTCATCTGGAAATTATGCCTACTTAATTTATGATTTCTTGCAAAAAATTGTAAAAAAATAACTATGAAACAGTTTCTCGATTTGTGAATGATAGTTTAACAGAATTTTTTAGAGACATATTATTTCAATATACAATTCTGCTTTTTATCAGCAATGCAATGCCATATATGATAAAAACTGGAGGAGCATTAAAAATATCTTATTCTAGTATGATTCATATAATTTATGTTGCCCATGGCTTAAACTGTGTGGCCGAAAAAGTTAAAAACACTTTCCTGGCTGTGAATAAACTAGTAAATAATGGAGAAAAAAAATGTTTTTATAAGCTCCTCACCGTATTACTGCATATACAAATGTTATGGACTGTCACCTTCTCCCAGAACCTGTAATAACGAGATGGGGAACATGGTTAGAAGTTGCTTTGCTTTACTCTGAAAATTTCAGTAAATTTAAGGAATTGGTATCTAATATAGAAGATGATGTCCAATTTGTCAATTAGTAAAATCTATTTTGAGTACTACATCTATTATATCTGATTTATCATTTATTTCATCACATTTGTCCCGGTTGCCAAATTTAATTACATAACTTGAAAAACAAAATTCTACTTTAAATTATCAAATAGGTGAAATTGAAACAGTAAGAGATTGACTTAAGACCAGTGGCGGCGTGAACATTGTTCATTCATGAGACCAAAACTATTTTAGGGACCACCCACCCCAGAAAATTTATGAGTACATTTATAATAATGTTAATATTATAATTGTAGTATCGTACGTCCGTCCGTACGTATAATGTGTACCAACACGACATCGACCTACGACCACCCACCTACCCACCTACCCAAAAAGTCATAAGTCCCGGGTCTCATAGAACCCTTGTCACGCCGCCACTGCTTAAGACTATTGAGAATGAAAAGGGACAAATACTCTATGAAAAATTCAATAAGTGGAAATGACGTAAATTTAAAAATTCGGTCTTTAATTATAAGTATAAAATATGAACAATACTAATAGAGTAAAAGTGAAAAATGGTTCAATTTTTTTTAATTAAGTACTTACTATTTAACATTTTAAGTCTCATTTCATGTAGTTTAGAAAAAAAAACTGCTGTAAATGTATGTTTGAAATATTGTAAGATTTTTCTCTAGTAATAACTTAATCTGCTTATCGGTTTTTGCTAGTTACTCCTTAATACACCCAAATTTAGTAACAATTCTACTAAATTATGAACATAAGTCATCTTATTATAAATTAAAACTAATTACAAGTATTTCAATCTAAACACATATAACCAAACTTAAAAAATCCAATCAATCCTTTATTAAATGTATTAATTGAGACTTAAACTAATTTTTAGTTTCTTCCATTTTTCTTCCATATTAAATTATACCATAGACTTCTATAACTCTTGCAGTTTATAGGTTTAAGTAATATATTTATATAATAATTTATTCTTAGATCCAAAATTATTAATACTAATTATATTGAATTATTCTTATAAATAATTACTTTTTAAATTTAGTATATTTAAATTATTTTTAATGTGTATGTAATGGCCGAACTCTAATTAGTTTGTACAGACAATTCTTAAGTAAAATATATTTTATTTTATTTCTTACTTTATAATTAAATTATATGTCTTATATAGTTGTATGATATTTGTTTTAGTAACAGTGCAATAGACAAAAAAGTATCTAAGTATCAAAAAAAAACTATAAAACATTTTGATGAAACTATGAGTAGTAATTATGATGTAAGTTTTTATTATTTTAATTTAATTATAATCATTTCAGTACTTATTACAATTTATTTTTATAATTTAGATTTCTAATAACTCAAGTGTTTCAAAAAATAACTCTGCTTTAGTAAACTCTGACTTGAGTGTTGAAGATTATTCACAAGAAAAATATATAGATAAATCCATTCAATCTGCTTCAGAAAATAGCATTGATAATGATTCCATTATTAAATTTCATAAAATGCCTAGAAACCAACACAGAATATTAGATTCAAGTGATGAGAGTGATGTGGTAACAGATATTAAAAAAAATCAGACAAATCACATTGAAGATACTGATTCTGATACTTCTTATTCATCATCACAAAGGTAATTTTTTTGTAGCCTAATTAGATTTAAATTGGTTATTTTTATTAATGTGTTATATATATAATTCTTTATGGAAAATAATATTAGGTTCTCTACACACAGAGATATTATAAAAAAAACTTTATTATTAGTGATTTAAATCACTATAAAATTACAAATTTGTACAAAAAAATGAGTAATATGGTAGAGTATGACACATTCAGCAGTAGTTGTATAGATGTCTATATATTACTACTATAAGTAGTTGTATTGTGTAGATACTATATTTATAAAGCTAGTATATACTAGTATATATATACTATATATATACTAGATATACTCTAGTTGTGTTGTACACTTCAAACAAGTTTGTTACACAACCATATCTTGCACAGATACTAGCGATGAAGAAATAGTATTGTACCATTATTTAAAAAGTAAGAAAAGTAAAAAAAGATTTTGGGTACATTCATATCTCAAGAAAAATATTATAATTATTATAATTATTATTATTATTATTATTATATTGTTATTGTATATTTTAAAAAGAATAAAAAAAATACCAATAATAATAAATTATAAACTTATATAGCTAGAATATTGGGAAGTGGCATCACTATCATCTAGTAAACAATGTGTTACAGACAAGTTTTAAACAGGTAACATCTTGTGTAGAACTACATTAGATTAAATTGTCAGCTATGCCCAACAAACTTCTTAGTAACTAGAATTACTAATTGGTTTTATTTTGGTATCTCTGTGTGTAGTAGGCTTTAGGGTAAAAGTAATTTAATTTGCAGTTACTGATCGATCTATAATTTTTAAAAAAAAATTATTCTTAACTAAAAATATTTATTAGTCTCATAAAATTTAATGATCATTTTTGTTTTAGTTACAGTGTAAAAGACAAAAAAATATCTAAGAATCAAAAGAGCGCTGTAAAAAAGTCTTTTGAAACTTCTGAATATGAAATAACCAATGGTGAAAATACTTCAGATAAATTAATAAATGGATTTATGCATAAACTAAATAATCATGATTTTCTCAAATATAGAAATATATCATTGACAAGTGATGATGAAAAATCAAAAAGTAGTAACTATAATGTAAGTTTTTATTATTTTCATTTAATTCTAATCTTTTCAGTACTTATTACAATTTCTTTTTATAATTTAGATTTCTAATGACTCAAGTGTTCCAAAAAATAACTCTGCTTTAGTAAACTCTGACTTGAGTGTTGAAGATTATTCACAAGAAAAATATATAGATAAATCCATTCAATCTGCTTCAGAAAATAGCATTGATAATGATTCCATTCTTAAATGGAATCCTAAAATGCTTAGAAATCAACCACACCAAGTTTTAGGATCAAGCGATGAAAGTGATGTAGCAACTGGCCAAAATATTAACAATTCTGTTATAAATGTTAGTTTTTTAATATATTCATTGAAAAAAAACATAAATCATAATTTTTAAATTTTTAGGAGACTAAAATAATTTTAGAATCAGAATCTGATGAGGATATAATAAATTCCTCAAAAGAACTTTATCCAACACCTATGAAAGCAAATCGTGAAAAATCTCAAATTGACATAAAATTTAAAGAACTGTCTTTAATTGAATCTAGTGATGATGATAGTGATATATCTACTCATTATAAATCAAATATTGTATCTTCAAATCAAAATCGGACGTTTTCTGATGACATAAAAATTTCAAATACTACACATTTTTTACATGAACCTTTATTTCATAGTAGTATTTTAGAAAATCCAAAAGAATTGTCTAGAAAACAAAATGACCCCATAATTATTGATTTAACTGATAATAATTCAGATTTAGATTCTCCCATTAAATTGTTAGATGATTCATCTAA
The DNA here is from genome assembly GCA_034509805.1 of Sipha maydis. NCBI lineage: Eukaryota > Metazoa > Arthropoda > Insecta > Hemiptera > Aphididae > Sipha > Sipha maydis. The sequence goes on along the minus strand of JASXSY010000210.1, from coordinate 125,784 downwards.
AATTCCAAATAAACTAACCAATAATGAAGCTAATTCTTTAAGAATGGAGAAAAATAGATTAGAAGATATTATAAGACAATTTATGAAAAATATTGATACTATGAAGGTAAGTTATACCATACTAGGATGTACAGTTTTATTTGTGATAATATACATATGCATCTTAATTTTATATTAATTTAATTTTTCTTTATTTTTAGAATACCATGAAAGTCACAAATTTACATTTATTACCTGATGGAGGCCTTAGATTAAAACAAGCTATTAAAAAAGAAGAGAATGCATTAAAGGATACTAAAATGCAATTAAATAATGTACTTGACAAATTAAAAGAATTCCCAGGTATATAATTAATATTTTTTTTTTTTATATATATAAAATCATATGTAAATTAAATAAAAAGCAAAAGTGTATAACAATTTTACTTTAATTTTTTGGAAATAATATATATTGTTGACAAAAGTAGCATCTTAAGTAGTGGTGGGACAGTAGTGGTGGGACATAAATACGGATTTTTTAAATATTCGGATAACCGGAATATGACATCCGGATAATTAAAATTGCAAAATCCGAATATTCACGACTATCCGTAATATTCAGATATCCGAATATCCATAGTATTCGGATATGCGAATATCCGTCGTATTCGAATATCCGAATATCCTTAGAATTTGGATATCAAAATATACTCAATTATTTGAAGATTAATAATATTCGGATTTTGGACTTTCAATGTTTATCAAGTTTTTCTTTTTATTGTGACTTGTGAAATAAATTTAATGAGACACTAGGTCTTTCGTATTATATGATAGCAAACTAAAGTATAATAATATAACTGTATTAGTTATAAACGAGATATCATAATCATGTTATCCGTATAACAATAATGTTTAAAGTTCAATCGTTTTCAGTTAAGTTTTTTTTAAATTTTGTGCTGTCAAAGTTTAATATGAAGAAATTAATTAATTTACTTGTTTTGTTCAATTCTACATTTTAATAAATTACAAATAATTATACATATATATTTTAAGTAGCAATGTCTTGTAAAAATAAGAGTAAAGTGTGAAATTATTTCGAAAAAGTAGACGTACATTCATCTACGTTTAGTCGTAGTGAGGTCAGCAATAGTTGCTCTAATGGCAGATCAATCATATTTTACGAAAAAAATGTAAACGGCAAAAAAACTCGAGTTTATGGAAGATGACTGGGAAAAATGCAGCAATTTAATAGTACTTTTGAAACCATTAGAATTAGCAACAAGCGTCCTTTGTGCTGATAAAAAAGCGACCATATCCATTGTAAGGCCTATAATAAGTAGCTTGTTGTCAAATAAATTTAAAATAAACACTAGCGACAATGAATTAATAGTCAAATTTAAATCTTTAGTTTCAAATGAATATCTGAACGTTTTGGATTTGGTATTCATAATGACAATATATTAATTGGGAAACCAAAAGTTAGTGTATTTGCATTTTTATTAGATCCTAGACATAAAAATTTGAACCATGAAACTTCCGAGAATGTTAAGGAACATATTCGACACACTGTCAAATCTCTTATTCAAAGCTACGAGGAAACATATGAAAACGATTATGGTCAAATTAACAAAAACACAATGGCTATGGATATACTACTTGGGGAAGCTGACATTTCATATAATGAATTTGAACAGTATATTTCTGAAATTCAGATTAACCACAATCTAGATCCATGCATGTGGCGGAAAGAACACGAAACAATATATCCAACAATTGCAAAGGTCGCTAAAAATATTTTATGCATTCTTGCATCATCAGCATCTTCCGAAAGAGTTTTTTCTACCGCTGGAAATATTGTTACATCAAAATGTAATAGATTAAATGCGAAAAATGTTTCCACTCTAGTTTTCTTAAAGCAAAATAATAATATTTAAGATTTAAATTAAGTATTTTTCAGTGTACTACTGTTGTGTACCTATTATTTTCGTTATTAATTATTTAAATAATATCTGTTTATTGTCTTACGTTTTCACTTATTATATAATATTATAATTTATAATATTTATTTTGTTATAACATACCTTGATTTTTTAGTATTATTGTTGTTATTACAAATATCATACAATATCACAATAGTACGATTATCCGAATGTATCCGAATAGTATAATATCTGAATATATCCAAATTAGTATAATATCCGAATAGTACGATTATTCGAATATATCTGAATAGTATACGAATATCTGAATATAATCGGATTACGGATATTTGAACTGATTTTTACCCGGATTTAAAAATATCCGAGTATTCAGATAGTTCCAACACTAATTTTAAGTTCTTAAGATCAATACGTCATTATTTGAGTTAACATTTTTCTTAAAAAGTAAAAAATATAGGTATAATGCTAAAACTAGTTGTACTGTTGTTTTGATTGGATTAGTGAGAAAGTTATTGTAATTATTTGATACTATTTTATTGAATTTATCCATTCTATTATGTATAATACATTTTGATATAAAGTAACTCATCAGTACTAACATTAAATATATTATTGTGTTTTTAAATTTTCAGAAGAATTTTCAAACCATATAAATGAGCCAAAATTACCACAATCACTTGGTTTAAATCCTCTCAAATCATTAAATTGTAATGACGCACTTATGAAAAAAGCTGCTGCTAATATTGATATTAAGGCCATGGGTGATAAAGGTATTTTTAGTATATTACTTAATAAAATTAATAAAAACAATTTTATTTATATAAACAGCCTTGTTATTTTTATTCTAGCATTAAGTACTTATCGTACACAACAAACAATGACATTAGATGTATTACAAAGTTTACATAAATCATTAAAAACATGTCCAACTACTGATATTTTGGCTGATGATCCACCTGGGCTGAAAGTAGAACTTATGGATCACCAAAAATATGCTCTAAGTTGGTTAATGTGGAGAGAAAGCCAAAAACCACATGGTGGTATTTTAGGTACAACATTAGTTAATGTATAATACTTTTTTAAACAAATTAGACCATGTTTTCAAAGATTTTTAATTTTAATTTTGTTATTTTTATTTTTCAGCTGATGATATGGGCTTAGGAAAAACATTAACAATGATAGCATTAATTTTAAAAGCTGAAGCAGAAAAGAATCAAGAACATCCTGAGACAGAAAACTCTGACCGCGGTGGTATATAATAGTTATTTATTTTTGATAAAATATTAAATAATTCTTTGATACTTTGTTTCAGTTATTAAAGGAGGAACTCTTATTATATGTCCATCATCATTGATAAGCCAATGGATAAATGAAATTAAATCAAAATTAAATCCGAGATTATTAGATGTTGTTCAACATTATGGACCAAATAGAGAAGCTTCTCCAAGAAGATTATCTAGGAAGGATGTTGTTATAACAACATATCATGTAGTTATGTGGGATCAAAAGAATCATCAGTATACTGTTTGTGACATTTCCGATGGTTTAATAAGTGTGTATTAAATAATAAGTGTGTATACTATATATTTTTAGAGTCCACTATTTCAAATAAAATGGAGACGCATAATTCTTGATGAAGCTCATACTATTCGAAATCCCAAGAGTCAGACCTCGATTGCAATATGTGCATTGTCTAGTATTAATTATTGGGCATTATCTGGAACTCCAATTCATAATAAAGAAGCAGATTTCTATGCTTTATTGAAATTTATCAAGTGCCATCCTTTTGATGATTGGGCAGTAAGTTTAAGTTTTTATAAATATATTTTAGGAAAGTGATGAAACTGTATAATCAATGTTTTATCGAATCCCAGTATACATGTTTTCCTAATTTCCTTTTTTAAATAGTATATTTTATTATTTTTTTTATAAATTATAAGTTATCCACCTACCTAATTTAATTGTGTTATTGTTATATTAGTAGTTAAACTTGCAGCATTAATATATTTCATTTTATTACTAAATAATTTAAAATTACTTCTAGCATAGATTACATTAATGTAATTAAATTATTTAAATTTTGTTTTATTTTTGCCACATTCATAACTTAGTTTGTTTAATATTATGTGTTTTTTTTCCCTGTAGGTTTGGAAAAGGTGGGTAGGAAATAATGATGATGCTGGAAAAAATAGACTTTCTTTATTGGTAAAGACTTTAATGTTACGACGAACAAAAGCTGAACTTAGCGAAGCTACAAAATTTAAATTACCCTCAAAAACAGTCCATACTGTCAATGTTGAATTATTTAAAGAAGAGAAAGAAGCTTATGAAAAAGTTTTACTTTTTTCTAGGTTTGTTAAAATAGAGTAATTATGAAATATTTTTATTTATTCTTTTCATAATTTTTTTCAGTTCACTCTTTGCTACCTACCTATACGAAAAAGCTGAGAAACAGAATGCTATTGGGAAAGAGTTCCCAGTTCATAACAAAACTAAATATTTACACCGTAAGTAAATTTGAAAAAAAATTCATCTTAAGTATTATAGTTAATATATTAAAATTTACTGTTCATTATAGAAAAAAATGTAGATGAAAATATATTTAAAGACTTACCTGAATTAGACAAATTGTTTAGTCAACTGAAGAATAATAATAACATTCAAGCACATCATATTTTGGTGTTAATATTGCGACTTAGGCAACTTTGTTGTCATCCATTTCTTATGAAAAATGTATGTACTAAATTATTTATAAAAATAGAAATTTAATATATATATTTATTGACTTTGTTATAGATGTTAGATAGTGAAAATCTTAAAGTTGATGGAATTAAAGATACTGGAGACTTAGAATTAATAGACAACATGAGTCGAATGTCTATTGGTATACCAAGTGTTGAAACTAAGCCACTTTCTAATAGTAATCCAATCTTTGACGACTCATGGATCAGTTCTAAGGTATAAAAAAAATGTATATGATGTTTATTCAAAACAGCAATTTTATGATAAAATATACTTGTTTATGAAATATAAGTAATCTAAGAAATTATTTGTAATAATAATAAATTTTAAATTTTTAAAAAATATTATGTCCCAAAAAATTTACTGATTTCAATATTTCTTATGTTATTGAAAATGATAACATTTTATTTATTATTAAAGATTAAAGATTTATACACTTTTTTAAATTCTTAATATACAAAAAAAAAGTTTGGGCAAGTAGAGAGTATTTATGAATATGTATAAATATAGTATATAAAGAGCTTATTTGATGTGTATAAAAAAAAAATAATAATAATAAAACTAGTATATATTGAAGAAGATATCACATTACATATATTCATCTGGGACAAAAATACTGATTATAAATATATTTAGTGTCATAAATTTTATATGTATTTATAATTGGATTGGAAGCAGTAATTTGCTGTATATCTATCAAACACTATATTGTAATTTAAACATACTCTATTTTCAGTTTAATATCAATTTTTTTACTAAAATGAATTAAAATTTTTTTAATTTTAAATTAATTTTATTTAATTTTTATAGAATTTGCGAATTAACAATTATAATTTGAAAATTCAATTTTAAGTAGATGACGTGGCTTGATTTCTTATATTCTTATAAAATACTCATTGTATTATTAAATGTATTTCTATGTTGCACGATAAAAATATTATAAATCTTGTTAGATATGTTGTTGCGTGCTGTCAAATCAATATTGATGGTTGAGGAAAAGATAAAAGATTGACTCAAAATTGAAGTTAATACTTTTTATTGAAATATTATAAGTCAAAACATTTACAAAATAATGTGACGTGAAGGTGCTTGCTAGGTCCGGACTAAAACACTTTTGTTTTTGGGTCTGTTGGGATCCCCCTTATAACTTCAATCCCGTGTGAACAACTTGGCTCGAACATGATTATTGTTTGCATAATCTTATATTTTAGTATTCGGGTTGGTCTTGTGATTCCTATTCCTTGTAAATACGTGATTGTTATATTAACTTATATGTCTTACGATTTCTACTTTTTGCAATCTTTCACACTTAGTTTGTATTTGTCCCCTTACGTTATATACATATTAATATTAAACGTACAAAATAGCCTAGGAATCTTCATTTATGTATATCCGTAATATGTTGTTCAATTAACATGACGATTTTAGTAAGTTATATTTTATCACTTAAGTAACCCCTCGTGTTTATGGTAATCTTGGGAACCTCCATTATACATAACCGTAACAATATAATAGAAGTAGAAAATCACAATTTTCAAATATTTAAATATTTATTAAATAATAGCGTAAAATTTAAAATAAAAATTATTATATAATATTATATTCATAACTTTGAAACGTTAAATTTAATTTCAAATGAATATTTTTATATTACAGAAAAGTTGGTTTAAGGCAGTTATACCTTTTTTTATTTACAGATATAAACAGTTTACCAATATCTTGATACCAACTTTTTATTTATACAAATTTTTTTAATAATTATATAATGAAATATAGTATTTTATTTCTTTCAGATAAAAGCTGTATGTGATTTGGTCAAGGAAAAAGTACTCCACACAAATGATAAAGCAATCATTGTATCTCAATGGCCAAGTATGTTACATCTCATAAACAATCAGTTATCTCAATACCAGGTTAAAACTGAATTGTTTAGTGGAGCTGTTCCTGTTCTCCAAAGGAACAAAATAGTTCATGAATTTAATGATCTCAAACGTGGTCCAAGAGTAAGTGAAACTACTTACATTTTTGTATTTAATGATAAATCACCAAACATATATAAACTGGAGATCATGCTTTAAACAAAATACTTTTGATTTAGTCAAATAACTTAATTTAACCTTAAGTTTAAAATAATATCTATTTTTAATTTAATAATAAAAAAAAAAATCTTTGGTTACAATACATTAAATATAATGGAAAATATATATATATATATATGTAGCCAAACTTAATTTATATTATTATTAATAATACTTATATTTTATCCATAAGAATTTAAGCTGTTACATTTAGTTTACGTAAAAAAAAAATTCAGATATTTGATTATTTTAATAATTTTCATAAACTTAAAAATGTGGTTATGAAATAGGTGTACTTTGTTAAGAAAATTATTTTGTATTAGAATATAAAACTAATTAATGTCTGTATTAATGATAATAAAATGTAGTTAATAATACTGTAAATCATTTTTTATTTAGATTTTATTACTGTCATTAACTGCTGGCGGTGTTGGTCTTAATTTAGTAGCAGCCAATCATATGTTTCTGGTAGATATTCACTGGAATCCTCAACTGGAAGCTCAGGCCTGCGATCGTATTTATAGAGTTGGACAAACAAAACCTGTTAATGTGTATAAATTTATATGTTCTAATACTATTGAAAGCTCAATTCAATCTATTCAATCCCACAAACTTCAAATTGCCAACAACTTATTTGGTGGTTGCAGTAGTGTTGAAGGAACGAAGATTACACTGGATGACCTCAAACATATTTTTAATATTAATCCAAAGTTCAAATAATAAATTAGGTAATTTACAATACAGGTTACATTATAACCTATTATTTTATATTGCTATACTTAATATGCCATTACAGTAATGAATTATGCTATTATGTTATTGTCGTTGAAAATACTATTTTTTTTTTTTTTTTTTTTTTTATTAGCTTTCGGTATAAACCATTATAGCTCAACAATTAATATATAATACATCAGACAAGATTACCTAATAATATAAATATAAAGGTTATAAGAGGTAGTATAAAATATAACAAGATTGCATGTTAGCACAAATGGGATATAACATATAACCTTGAATACAATAATATTTATGGTGTATTAAGTTTGTGTAGAACAGCTGTAAGCAGAGAGAGGAGGGGGTTAATTAGTGAGGATAGCTCGGACAGAAAATTAGATAATGTGGAAAGGTCATTAAAAGAATCTAATCTATTGTTATTTATAGTAGCATTGATATCATTGGGCTTGGAGCAACAGATGCATAAGACGGTTTGGACTGAGAGGTAGTAGAAGTGTTTGGAAGAGATAATTCGACCGGTTTATTTATTTTGACAGTCTGCGTTCTTTTTTTGTTCTGATGGTTTTTAAGACGCTTTGAAAGTGAATTGAAAACTGGGCAGCCTTTGTAATTGGCCGTATGATCACCGGCGCAGTGGGCGCATTTAGCAGGGCTGTTTTGATCTTTTGTGCAATCCTCGGAAAAATGATCTTCGCTGCATTTGACGCACCTAGGAGTATGGTGACATTGATTTCTTGTGTGTCCGTAGATTTGACATTGATGACATTGTGGGGGACCACGACGGGTTTTATGAGGTTTCTCGATGACGACAATGGTGTTGAGTAAAGACGTAATATTAAGGACATCTTTGTTGTTATTTTGGGGAAATAAATCGACAAAAAACATTGGGAGGGCGCACTTGTTTTTGTTTTTAATATTCATTACGTGTTTCGCGGAATGTCCTTTGTCTAACAAGGCGGCGGAAATATCAGTGCACAGAGTAGTGTGGTGAAGGTTTTTGATCACGATTCTATATGTACGAAGTTGACGGGGTAAGAAAGTGTGGAAACTGGCGTTAGTATCCATTAAGTGCACAATGATTGTATTATAACTGATACGATCACAAGGACGAACAATCAGATAATGAGAAGTTGACTTACACGTAAAGGTGTTTGGATTGGTAATCCTTGCTAGTTCTTTTATAAATGCTGAGAAATTGTTAATATTTTTAATATACAGTGGGGGAGGCTCCGGCTCCACAACATGTTCGATGATAGTTGGTTTTTCTGGATTGTTTGAGTTGTTTGAAACGGGCATTTCGAGTGCACTATCAGTGGAATCATCCGTAGCGAGAACGGAGAACCGATTTGGTGAAACAAAATATTGTTATTTTGACTTGTTGTCGTAGGCGTTGGGTGAAATTGACGAATCGGATAAATTACGTTTGGACGGCATATTTGGCAAAGCGCGACATTAGACGTGGACTTCGACCAACGTGTAATATGAGTATCTCAGACGAAATACTTTATTATTAAGACCGTAAGCGTTGCGATAACGGAGCGAAACTCATTACGTACATGTGTAGACGCTGGAGGAAACGACCGAACTGAAAATACTATTTATTTTATAATAATTTATTTATTAGCCAATAAAGCTACATCCTTATCTATTCTTATGCTCTCCTACAAAATTGTATAAGCTGTAACTATGAAACCAATTTTTCAATTTTCAATCACAATACTTTAAAGTGTTTATGATACTTTTACTAAATAATGGCTATTTTAGTATGCTGAAATTGTATAGCAATTATAATTTTAAAAGTTAATTTTTTCAGTAGGTTAAGGGCAGTGATATTACACATTAATTTGAGTCCTAATGCAAAAATAAAATAATGAGCTTCTTAAATTAATCTGAGATAAAACATAAACTGTATGTAAGATACTAAACTTCTTTAAACTGGTTTAAGAATGAAAATACAAATTTGATATTATATGATTTATAGTATGATTTATAAATTTTATACTATTATATTTATCAGTGTTTTTAAAATTTAATTTGTTGTCTATTGACTCCTATGCTATATATTTACTAACCAGTGTATGTACGTATTAGTGCTCTTGATACTCGGGTACTACCCGGGTAACCGGGTTTTAAGGGTATTACCCGATTTACAAAATTTCGGGTATCCATTATGGATCGGGTACCCGTTATGATTTGTATATTCATTACTAGAGCTGGGATTTGTATGTAAATACATATTTTTTTTAAAACATGATTAATGAATTAACTCTTGTAAATGATAAATTTGTTTCACATGATTTACAATAAATTAAGAAATATTTAATTTTACATATTTTTACATATTCTGTAAATTTTGACAACAATTACAATATATATTTATAATTCGATAATAGTAAAAGTGTATATAAGAATATGAAAGTATTAATAACTAGACTTTAGTTTATCTAATCTGTTTCTGTTCGATAACCATAGCTTAATGATCTTAGGTATATTAAGTTATGTATATTTTAGATTATATTTTTATAGATATTTTTTATTCGAATAATTATGTAATGTATAATTTAATACTGATTACCTCTTAGGAATTAAGACTTAGCTAAACCGTTTACTTACATCAAAAACCATCGGGTACCCGAACATTTTGGGTAATGGGTACCCGGGTATTACCCACATCAAATCAAGAGCACTAGTACATATATTGTACTAAAGTAGGTTTGAATAATTAGTAGATGCAATAATAAAGGGAAAATTTTTTAGTTTAACAAGTCACTTCTTAGATATTTACTTAAATAATATAAATATTATGTAAATTAATATCTTTTTAACTATTGAACTTTTTTAATTTTACAGATCAGTGGAATGATGTTCAATTAAACGTTACATTAATAAATTATATTTTAATTTGTTGTATGCATATTTTTCATTTTTTTAACAATAAAATAACTTTTATGTAAAACAAGATTTCTTTTTATATTGTTTACTTATCCATAGGAACTCTATTTTTTTTTATTTTTTTTTTTATATGTCTGTAAGGCTCAAGTACAGTTTAGAAAAATTAATTTTTTTTGACTATGACAATACATTTTAAAATAAACAATAAATTCTACTGTTTATTTTTTTTTAAATTGTTTTTATAATTATTATACTTATTAGATATCTATCATTAATTATATTAATATACATTTATATGTTGATGTACCAACTATTAATTATTTCACAGTTGTTCAGTTATCATAAGTGTTTTGTATTCTCATATATTATATTTTCTTATTATTATTATTACTCATCTACTAAGCAGCTCATACTTAAAACTTCAAACATACTTGAACATACTTTATATTACATTTTAATACGTTGAATAATTTATTTTATATTTATTAATTATTTAATAATATATATATATATATATATTTGAATTAATTATTTATCGTATGGCAAAAACATTACATTGTTAACAACTAATATATATAATATATAATACACAACTCATAAGTAATTATAAATAAAAACATAAATCAGTCACAAGTAAAAGTATAGAATAATGGAATAACAATAACAAAGGATAATAATAGTTTTAATATACTTATTTAAGTTTAAATTTATAGAATTTGATGCAGATAGAGATTGTTTAGTCTTAGATTTGGATTTTCAGTTTTGAGATCCACTCAATTGCTTCTGGTGTGGCCATATGGAGGTTGTTCATGCCTTTGCTGAATAATCTCCTTTGACATTCTTCAACAATATGTTTAATTGTTTGTATCGTACTTCCACAGTCACATTCTGGTTTAGGTCTGAGACCCTATTTATATAACATTTGTCCAGTTTTCTCATGCCTTGTTCTTATTCTATTTAGTGTGGCCCATTCTTTGCGCTGTAAGTGGAACCCTGGTTGTCTGGTTGTTGAATTTTCAATGAGGTTGAGTGTGTCTAGGTTCTTGTCTTTCCATTCATTTATCCACTTGGAATTTGGGTTAAAGCCGTCCAAGGTTTTGGGCTAATTTCCAAGGAGGTTTACAGATTTTTGTATTTGGCTGTGGTTAATATCTTTATGGATCAACAGATCACTATTCAAGATACATTTGTTCCATTCCCGAACGAGCGAATACATTCTACGTATGTGGGGGGGAGGGGTGTTATATTGCTTAGCACGGGGAGCCAGTGTATAGGCGTAGATTTTATAGTTCCCGTTATAGTTCTTATTATTGCATTTAGTTGCGTATCGATTTTATTCACGTGAGCGGAGTTAATCCAGACTAGGGCACAGTACTCGGCAACAGAGTAAGTAAAAGCCATTGCCGATATCCTTAATGTATTAGGATCAAATCCCCAATTAGTGTTGGAAAGTTTTCTAATAATATTATTTCATGTTTTGATTTTTGCTGCAAACTTTGTTGGATGGTTCTTGTATGTCAGCGTCTTATCTAGGGTCATTCCAAGGTATGACGGTGTATGATTGTTGGCTTTTTTTTTTTCTTCGAAAATAATATTTATTTCATGCTTAGATCTAACAATCGATTGTCTGTTATTCAAGTGAAAGAGTGCTACTTCGGTCTTGGAAGGGTTTGGTCGAGGTCTCCATTTCTTAAAGTACTAATTTAGTATTTCCATATCATTGGTAAGGTTTAACTCACATGCCTCATAGGTATTCTCCTGTATCGCCAGGACAATGTCATCAGCGTACATATATTTGCTCGATTTAGTGTTTGGTATATAACTAATATAAAGGTTAAATAGTAGTGGAGCTAAAACTGAACCTTGCTGTAATTCATTATATTATATTAAACACTCTTAGCTTGGTGTTGTTATTCCCCATGACTACTTTAAACAGTCGGTTGCTTAATATTTCATTGATTATTTTACATAGAGTCAGATAAGGGATGATTTTTAGGAATTTGGTGATTAGGTCCTCGCGCCATACTGTGTCATAGGCCGCCGTTAGATCAATAAATGCTACTGCAGTTTTCATTTGATCTTCATAGCCCTTTTCAATACGTGTGGTTATGGAAAGTACTTAGTCACAGCAGCTTCTATTAGGCCTTAAACCAGCTTGTTCTATTGTAGTGTGTGTTAATGGTATCCGATACTCTGTTATATAAGAGCCTTTCTAATAGTTTATAACTGACACTTAGGAGGGATATAGGACGGTAGCTCTTAACGTCCTTGTTTGGTTTGCCAGGCTTTAGGATTGCTAGGATTTTTGTTTTCTTGAACTGCTTTGGTAGTTTCCCGGTTTATAGTATATCTGTATAGAATTTTGCTAACCATTACCGGGTCTTTGGTCCCGAATTTTAAATGAATTCTGAGTAGATTTCGTCAAGCCCGGTTGCCTTACCTAGTTTAATATTCTTTATTGCAGTTTCTATTTCATGTACTTCAAAGTTTTTTGCATAGCTAGTTTTATTTTCTACGTCTGCTTTTAGTTTTCTTAATTAATTTTTTAAGTTTCACCTAACTTTTCTGTCTACTGTCATTCTTGAGAGTTCAATTATACGATTCGCTAGCGCATCTGGAAATATAATCGTATTTACTCTGTTTCTTTTAGTACCTATAGGGGTCGATTTTCTTTAGTAGGTTCTAGGCCTTTCTACTTGACTACTTGAAATCCATTTCCTCGACTGTTTTAATCCATTTCTCTTGTCTAGCTTTATCTAATGATGCGAGGAGGGCATCTACTGTTTCGCGGTTTTTTGGTAATCTATGTATAATTCTTCGCTTTCTTGGCTTCATCTCATGATATATTCTTTCCTATGGCCTCTTGGAATATGTTTTTTAGCAATTCCTATAACAAGGCCCATAAACCGATCATAATTTTTTGTCTTAGATTTGATTCATCTAATACATTCATCGAGTTGACGGCTGTATGATTCCCAGTTGGCTTTTTGAAAGTTCCAGCAAGGTTTCTGTACTGAATTTACAATCGGGATCTGTATTTCAATGCTAATAATGATGGGACGATGTTAGCTTCTTGTAAAACCATTCAAAACTATTCTTCTAATTGGTGGTGTTTGACCGTTATAATTTTTCGTTGTGAAGCACAGATCAGGATTATAGTCCTTCTGTCATCTTCCAGATCTAAATGTGCCTAAGTACTTTGCATCAAATATGAGGGATAAATTCTCTCGTTCGGCCCATTCATTTAGTGTTTCTCCATTCGTATTATTGATTCGTATTACATTTGATGGTGACTATTAAAGTCGTCTGCTATTAGCGTGGGGTGCTTCAGGGATTGTAGGATAGAGTTCTCCCATCCTGTATAGGGAGGTTTGTATACATTAATGATGTTTAGGTCGTTTATTTTGACTTGTACGATTGATGTATTATTATTATATTCGTATAAGGAAATTTCTTCCCAAGTTGTTATATCTTGACGTATATAGACTGCAGTTTCATACTTTTTGTGGCAGGATGCAGAAGCTAAGTTTTCCCTTGGACTGTTACTCTATTTGTAAGTTGTTCTATGTCATGTGCATATGTTTCCTGAAGTATTATAACTGAGATATTGTTGTTAATTAAGGGCTATTCTAGAGAGGTATTCACTTTTGTTGCGACTGATTCCTTCAATATTTAATTGTAAGACGTGAAGTTGAGGACCCACGTCTCGGGTCAGTTGGCCATGATAAGAGTCTTTTTGGTGATGAGTAATGTTGTTGCAATTTTTGTTGTTATTGACGATGTTGTAGACCGAGAGATCCATTATATGGACAGTTCGGTCGCCGATGTTGGTAAATCTTTAGCCGTTCAGGACGTTGCTCGGAGTGCACTGCTTGGAAGCGATTTACCTTTGTACTCCATTACATTTGAATGAAAAAATTGGAAAGCATACATTTTATTATTATTTTAGATTTTTAGTGAAGAGTTATTTGATTTTTAATTTTTAATATTTAATTTTTTTTTTTTGATTTTTTATTTGTTGTGCCTGGTACTATATACATGTGAAATCTGTGCCATAACAAAAACAGACAAGCAGAACTTAGCGATATTTGAGAGATAGTTGTTACGACAAATTTTTGTCTACAAAATAAACCGAAAAACGGTAGAATACAAGTGAAGAAATAACAATAAGTTTATAAGTATGTTAGAAGACAGACATTACCCATAGCTATCAGACTTAAATTATATTAGGAATACTGTATTTAGAATACTTTTTAAATACTTTTTTTAGAAATATTTAATAAATAAAAAATTTCCGTCATATCTTGTATAAGATAACATCAGATAATTATTATTATTATTGTAAATTGTAAATTATCGGTTCCATGTAATTTATGCGGTATTTGGTCGCGGCAAAATAGTCGCAGTGTAAAATCATCGTGTGTCATTTGGTCGTCTTGGTAAATTGCGGCAAAATCGGAACATTTTCTAAAAGTTGATATGTAAAAATGTATTACGATCGATATAATATCGATAAATATGTACAGTATACATACAGTATATGTTGTCGCTGCGACAGATCTTGCGATATATGCAGTTTTCTGCCGCAACTTGCGCAGATGATAGACAGGACGGGTAACCAACTTTACTTAGACAATTGTAACACAATTTTACAAACTAATAATATATATATATATATATAATCCAAGCCAATATCAATATAAGAACATAGAACGTATTGTAATAATAATAATAATAATAATAATAATTTTGACATGGGCGTCCCCACAATAACATAAATCATAAACTAATCCTAAATACGCGTGAACAGGATATCCGAATATAATATAAAAATAACAAATTGTGACCTGTTGGCGACTGCACCACTCTCGTACCTCCTCGGTTTTACCAATATGGCGACCTCGCCGGACCGTTGACAGCGGACAATCCCAAGAATATCATGTGGCGACCTCGCCGGAACGTTGAAGGCGGAGACCCGGAACACGTACAGTGCGCTCGGCTCCACCGCTCGAAAAAGACAAAAAGCCCCGGCGACCAACAGATACGGTTACGGCCGACGCACTTACACAGCAGGAGGGGAGAGTATCCATAAAGATATCATAACTTGTTTCGTGTTCGAACAGTATAAAACAAATTACTAAGAAATTAGTAATTTTGCCACAGTATACATACAGCTATACAGATATCAATATAATACAATTATACGGGTAAAGAAATTTCAATTACAAAAATAGATTTTTATTTTATTATTATGACAATTTTTAATTTTTTAAATATAACATGAAAAGATCTTTTAATAAATTATACTTTTTTTTTTTATATTATTAAACTTTTTTACTTTTGTCTTCGAGTTTATTTAACTATAATAATATATTATGAGAATTTTCAATTGATTTAATTATAATTTAATTTATAATAATTATAATAATTTACGAATAATTAAATAAAACTACGATAATATATTTATCTCCATCATCACGCGACCAAATGACGCGCGTTGATATTACGATTTTATTTACCGCGCCCAAATTTCCGCGACCATTTTAACACGCTCAAATTACCACGACTAACTTACGCGACACCTAAATTATCACAGTTATGTAATATAAAAATACAATACATTAACATATATTTAGGCTACAATTTCAAATATTTCCCATAACGTCCATAATATTTAGAACATAAAACACTAGACTAAGTATTTTAAAAGTATTCAGATTACTTTAGAAATATTCTAAATAGTGTATTCGGAATACAATGTGTATAAAGTATTTGAATAGTTTTTTGGAATACTATTTTTCGTAAGTACTCGAGTATTTATTCTAAATATTTTTAAAAAGTATTTTATCAATGGTTAGGGTTTACCCATGCGTGTCTGATAGCTACAATGAAAAGTCTAATAAGCCGGACAGGATATGTATGACTAGATTGAGAACAGACAATCAGTTAAATTTATAGCTGGATACTGAAGAGTAAAAGACCGCTTGATCGTATAAGACAAAGATGGATAGAAAGAGATCTTTACTGAGCCAAAAAAATTTAAAAATAAAAATATCACTTATTTTCATTATAAGGTATTATAACTTATTTTGTAATTTATTATACAACATAAAATATGTTAGAATTGTAAACACAACCCTTGTGTATTTTGTATGTAAGAAGGTGAACTATTTACATTATAGTAAAATCTTTGTTACAATTTTGTATAAGTACCTTTGGTTTATCTACATTAATCAACAATTAAAATTATGATTAAACATTAAAATTGACTTATAATTATCTAACAATTTGATAAGTAAATATCTAAAAGTGACTGTATTATGTAAAAAAAAATGATGTAATTTAATTTTACATAAAAGTATAGAGCGAAAAATATTAATTAAATGTATTCTCTTAAAATTGCCCCGGAATGTAGTCTCTCATTATACATTGATCTTTAGTTTTATATGGATATTTACAGGTCCATAGTAATAGTTAGTACAAAACATTTCTGAAATACTCTTATAAGTTACTGTGTTTTAGATAAAATAATAATAAATGCATCTAAATAAGTCGTGAAACGTTGTTACTAATCCAAAAACAATAATAAAAAGTTTACCTAAATAATTTTTATTTGTTAAGATTAGAATTATTTTTCTCAAAAATATATGAATAATATAATAAAAAAGGATGTTATCTTATGTATTGTACATATTCATATTGTCATAAATGAATACACTAATTATTCTTTAAAATATTTAAATATTCCTGAGTAATTTTTTTATTTTTTTTTACTTTAATTACGGTAAAATGTTGGGTACAATGCATTTATTTCTAGATTGTATATACTGATAAATGTCTAGATTTATCAGGGTTGAAACGTATAATACGGTATAGTATAGAACACGTATTATACGTACATATAAAACGTATAAATCGTATAGTATAAAACTCATAATTATATGCGTTGTATACAGTATAAAAATAAAATCACTAATAAACAAAAATAACTAAAAATAAGCATCCTGCAGAATTAACAGGATTGGTAAATAAATTATTAAATTTAGATAGAGTGTTTTCAAACTGGTCATACATTTACAATTCTCTCCAGAACCGTTTGAATCCAGAACGTTCCAGAAAACTATTAAGTATTAACTAATGACTTAAATTAAATTAAAAAACACAAAGTTCATCAAAATAATATTAATTAGTATACTATATAGTATATAATTATAAATGAAAGTTTATAATGTTAATATTTCAGCTTAAATAATTGTACACAAGTAATTGTTTCTTCTTAATATGTATTATTTAATAAAGAATAGAAGTGTCAAAGGAAATATAAATTATTTTATTTTTTACAAATATTCCATATTAACTTGACAACATATACATTTTTCTTTACAATATGAATAGGAATATAATAATGTATTATATTTTGTGTCTGTGGTAATATTTTATTGTTTTTTATTTGTAGGTACCTATTTGAAAAAATAAGAAAAAAAATTGCAAATAAAAATATTTTTTATAATTATAAAATAAATATATTGTAATATATTACCTACCTAATATATAATTTTTTACTAAGTATAAGGATAAAAAACCTAACTTGATATCTAAAATCGGAAGTATTTTTAATTTTTAAAAATAAATTTCAAAAACAAAACATATTATACGTTTTATACGTTTTATACGTGCGGTATTATACATGTAACGTATAAAACGTTTTATACGCGTATATTATCAACCCTGAGATTTATGATCTATGATATCCCTTATCGTGACTGGTGATAAAGATTAGAATTTACCGCCATTTCTTTACCTTTATGATTATACATATCAAATATTTGCTAATGGAGATTGAATTATTTTACCTATCGACCACTTAACATTTTGTAGAAATATTTAATTTCCTTAGTCCGGTAACATTTTTAATCATGAAATTTATTGACTTAAATGTAATGTATTGATAAAAATTAAATTTTAAATCGAATAGCAATATTTAAAATTGTTTGGTATTTATATTTACTACTGCATTTATATACATTTATACTATAAGAATCTATAAAATGGATTACCCAGATCTAGATGAAGAATATGAAATGATGCATGCTGATGAGTTAGAAATGATGAACGAAATGGACTTCGAGAATGATGGTGATTTGATTGTAATATTTTCGTATTATGTAATGTTCATTGTTTGCAGAATTAGGCTTGATTGATGTTACGTGTAACAACAATTAAAAATTGTATTTGGTTTTTTGACATAAATATTGTTTATATTGAATTATCATGAGTTTCGTTTTTTTTTTATTTCTCTTAATATTATAATTTTTTAATGAAAATCATACAAGTATACTTGTCGATCAAATTAATTTTAACACTTAGATAGTTGACAACTATATGTCAAAATAACCTACCTTTGATTTTAGCAAAAAATATAATTACCATTGTAGGTATTAAAAGAAACTTGAAATTACAGTTAAATTAATCATTCAAAATTATTTTAGATTGAAAAAATACTTATTTTAGTAAGGGTTATTAGATTTATAAATTTAAAAGGTAAGTTATAATTAAGATTAATTTGTTTATTTTTAGGTTTGGTTATATCTATGATTATACCAAATAAATAAATTGTTTTAAAAAAATATACCTACATTAAACAAGTTTATTCTTTATCTCGCACCTTAAATATGTTTATAATATATAATTC
Organism: Sipha maydis; assembly: GCA_034509805.1. NCBI lineage: Eukaryota > Metazoa > Arthropoda > Insecta > Hemiptera > Aphididae > Sipha > Sipha maydis. The sequence continues at coordinate 106,727 of JASXSY010000210.1, read as the reverse complement.
AAGTATACATCTAATTAATGCTATATGTAAATATTTTAAAATGTATTTATATATACTATTCAATATTTTTTACAGCTCCAAAAATTCATACACCAAAAGATTCTAAAAGGAGCTTAAATTTTTATTCACAAGATAATATAGAATCGGAAAATAATTTAAATTCATCCAGCGAATTAAATGATGTATTACCTTTGTCTCAGACATCAGTTGTTTCTTTTAATCTGGATGAAAATACTGAAAATGAAGTAAGTAATTCAATGACTGGTTTGTATGTTATACCTTTAATATGAGATTAAAAACGAGTCAAGCTACAGTGTACAGAATCATATAAATCAGTAGTCTTCAAACTTTTTGACTCGTGACCCAATTTTCTTACCATACATTTTTTGTGACCTATGTCAGCATTGTTAGTCAAAAACAATTTTCAAATTGCTTAATGTTTTAGTATGTTATTATAGAAGTGATTTTTTGAATGAATAAATAAAAATTTTTATTTTTCTAGGTAATATTTAATTTTTTTATATTATATGTAATGATACAAAAACATTTTTTTATAATACAACAGTATCAACTCTGAACATAATGACAACAGTAATAACTTATAAAAGTAATCTATAAAATTTACTGATAAATAACCTGATATTTTATCAATTAAGGCTCCATGCACACTTCCATTATTTTTATGCGCAACAATGCTGCGGTTTTTATTACTATACCTAATATACATAATATATTATAATATTATATAATATATATGTATAAAGTAAAGATTTTTTAAATTTTAAACAGTAGACTTATTACCAGTGGCACAACAACCGGGGCAAATAACAATGTCTAACATCAAGGCCCCAAGATTTAAAAGGGGCCTCTTCATAGAAGTAAACTTAGATGGTATTTTTTACCGCAAAATAATTGAATAGTGTGTTTAATAATAATTAAATAGTAATCTTTATTAAAAAAAATTAAAGTTACCAAAACTTCAATAGTTATAGGGCCTCAGACTTACTTTATCATCAGGACCCCAAGATCGTAGTTGTGCAACTGCTTATTGTGACCCAATCTTAAAGCTTATGTGACCAAAAATTTGGTTGTGACCCATAGTTTAAAGACTATGACCACTAACCTAAATAATTAAAAATTATAGTTGGAATACTGATGGGTAGAATATAAAAATATAATTTAATTTCAGGCACAACGGAATACTGCAGAATCTGTAAACAATAAAAGACCATTGGCCGATAAAGATTTATTTGGAGATGTTGATGATATTGATTTTGAAGATGAAATGTGTAAGTACTAAAACATTGGTATAATCATACATTATAATGATAAGTGATATTTTGAATTAAATAAAAATAAATTCAGAATATTCAGTTTGTTTTATAAATTAAATTAAAATCTAATAGGTAAATAATTTAATAAAAATATTAAAATTGTTTCATAATACTTTATGGAAAATAAATATTTTCATTGTATTTTTAAGATTTATATACTTATTACTTAAAGCAATAAAATGTTAAGTCATCTAATTTTACATTTATAATTTTAAATTTTACTTATTTATTTTATATATACCATCCTTGAAATAGTTGTTTATTTGTTGTTTGTTCTATCAATATATATTATATTAATATTATATATATTAATATTGAGAGGATACTTTTTTCATTTCTTTCTCTAAAAAACGCACAACGTAGCAAATCTGCATTCAGTAGAACCACTTTTGTGTTGCTAGTTTTGATATTAATTAACTTAAAGAAAAAAAAAATATTAGCAAGATAATATTGGTTTTTTTTATGATATTTTAATTTTTAGATGAGCTTTTTTAAATTTTTATATTTTACACAGTGTAATTATATAACACAAATCATTTTATTGGTAGGTTGATGATGATAGGTTAGTTTTTTCTAATACTATAGCAAACAACATGAAATAGATTCTACCAAACAAAAATTTGCATTGTTATACTTTAGTAAGATCAAGCCAACTCATGTTGTGTTTTCTTAAGTTAAATTTAGATTAAGAGAACATAACATGAGATAAACATATCAATATTTTCATTCAAAATTAAATTTAAGTTGAATGAAAATATTGATAAATTTATCTAAGTCTCAGATATTTAATGATTATTTTAAGTCCAGTTCGATCAAAATAATCAGAGTTTGTTTCACAATTTGTTTTATAATTCTGCTTAAATTCAGATTTGATTGTGTGCATTTATTAATTTTTATTTTAAAAAAATTTGATTCTAAATTTAATAAAAAAAAAAAAAATTATTTTGATTTGATGTGTATAATAAGTCTTAGGTTTTCAATAACTTGATAATATATTTCTGACATATAAAACCATTTGTTCTTTTAATCATTTATATAGGTTTGATCAATCTATTTTTATTTTTAGTTAAACCTGTATCAAAGCGTCAAAAATGTATTGAGCCATTATCAGACAAAGAAACAAAACAGCTAAATCTAATTAAACAAATTATTGATGAAAGAAAAAAATTCAAAGCTGGAAAGAGATCCAATTTTTTATCATCTACTATGTACCATAGCACAAAGTAATGTTTTAAATAGTATAAATTAATTATCTTAAGACACATAAAATCTAACAATCTATTAATTTCAATGTATTTAGTTTATACTAAATAATTATTATTAAGACAATAAATTATATTGTATATTTTGTTTGTAAATGATTGCTTGTCAAATGTTTGTAAAAATATAGTTTGATAAAAACAAACTTATTTCACATGAAACATTATTTTTAGTACTAATCAATCATATGAAAGTGTATCAAGAAGAGTTCCATCATGGTCATTTTTTCCTGCAAATGATGATGAAAATCAAAGAGTATACATACGTTTTAAATCTGAAGATGCAGTACAAAATGAAGTATGTATTTAAATATATATATATATATATATATATATCCACTTATTCAATATGTTCAGTTTAATATGTTTATTTATTTTTACTAAAATTTAGATATCAAGTTTATCTTGGCATACAAAATCTGTACAATTGCTTTCAGAACCTATAGATGATTTGATTGCTCGTGCTTATGAAAAGGTTTCATTATTTGTTTATCAAATAAGTTTATAATATTTAATATTAACTATTAATTTTTTTTTTTTCATTATTTTAAAGATTGAAAATAATAAGACTATGCAATCAGAAATGAATATAAATAGTATAAATGTCATAGAAAATGGAATTGACAATACTGCAGAATTATGGGTTCAGAAATATAAGCCTACAAGATACTTAGATTTATTAAGTGATGAAAGTACTAATAGAGTTCTCTTACACTGGCTTAAACTATGGGATAAAGTAGTATTCAATAAGGAAGTTTATAAAAAAAAAAAAAGTACAAGTGATGTTTATGTCAAATCAGCTGGTTGGTTTTTTATTATTTATTATTTATTATTTATGTTTTCTTTTGGCTGAGTTTGAGTAAATTAGGTTGTTAATCATTAACTCACTGTTTTTTTTGTGATTTTTCGACTTCATGTTTAATCATTAAATTTATAATATATTTTATATATTGTTCTGGTATATTTAAATACTGAATTTGTAGTTAATACATTTAATTTTAGTGAATCAATTTTAGTTTTTTTTTTAATTTCATGTTTTATTCATTTATACATTTTATAATTTTTTTAATGAGTTTTTATGCTTGTCATATCCACTATTCCCCTAACATTAATTTTTTTTTTTTTGTGATATCAATATGGTTCATAAGTTTCGCTTTAATAATTAATTTTTTTTCATAACTACATAAAATATCTTCATTTTTACAGTTCTTTTTTTATAATTTACTGTCGATTATATTAGATTTTAATTTTCTAAAATGTAATTTGGTGCCCTTTAGCTTCTACCAGCTTTACCACTTACCACTGTCGACTGAAGTCTAAGGTCCTAAATCTACTAAATTATTATTCTTATAAATTAAATAATAAAAATATTTATGTGCATTAAAAATAAGATAAAAACTTCACAATAAACATTTACTTCAGTATCACAATTTGAAATAAAAAAAAAAATTACCTAATTCTTCTATAGTAAAATATTTTTGTATTTATTTATAAATTAAAAATATTAATATTTTATTATTATTATTATATTATTAAATATTTGTTTCAAATTAATTAATTTTAATACAGGAAACAATTTTAACAATTTTTCTAAAAAAAATCAAAACCTAGATGAAGAATTGGATGAAAACAAATGTCCTAAATACAAATTAGCTTTGTTATGTGGACCACCGGGTCTTGGGAAAACTACTTTAGCACATTTGGTAGCACGACAAGCTGGTAATTTAATTATTAAGTTGTATGAAACTTAAACAATAAAATTATTGACATTATTTTCATCTTTCTTAGGCTATAATGTTGTTGAAATAAATGCTAGTGATGATCGTAGCCTTAATAGTTTTAAAATACAGCTTGAAGCTACCACACAAATGTCTTCTGTTTTAAGTAATGATAATAGACCTAATTGTTTAGTTTTAGATGAAATTGATGGAGCGCCAGTAGTAAGTTTAATAATGAACATTTAATATTACTTATTTATTTTCTATAAAATATCTATAATAACTAATAAATATGTCTAATTGCATTGCTGTAATGTTTAATGACAAAGACAAAATAAAATATAAAAAAATGAGCATACGTTTAAAAATATCTTAATCATAATTAAATTATATGATATGAAGTATGAATTAATTGTATAGAATTGACTAACAAAATTTCAGGACATATATTTTTAAAATTACTATTTTTTAATATTATTCTTTATTTATAAAAGTGCAAATAAGACTTAAACATTAGCAACTATTGTATTTTTTTATTTAAAATATTTATTTTTATTTTATAGTCATCAATTGATTACCTTGTCAAGTTTGCTACTGAAAAAAATGTTAATCGTAAAAAAAAAGCTGATAAAAAGGAACAAAAAGGTTTTGTATTAAAAAGACCCATAATTTGTATTTGCAATGATATTTATGTACCAGCTTTGAAAAATTTAAGACAATCTGCTTTAGTATTAAATTTTCCTCAAACTTCATCAGTCAGGTATATTTTATTATTAAAAGTTAAAAATCACTAGGCAGGATTGTGAAAATATTGTTTCCTATAGATTGGCTGAGAGGTTATTAGAAATATCAAGTTATGAAAATATCAAAACAGATATGGGAGCAATGACAGCACTTAGCACTAAGACAAATAATGATATAAGATCATGTTTATCAACATTATCTTGCTTTAGAAATCAACCAGTACGTATATCGCATATAAAAAATTCAAATATTGGTTCAAAAGATATGCAAAAAGGACTTTTTACTGTGTGGCAAGAAATATTTCAAGTAAAGAAAAGGTAATATTACTATATTTTATTTACTATAATGTAATATTATATATATATATATATATCTGTGTGATTTTTAGTTTCTTTGAAAATAATTCAACTAGTACGAGTAATGGTTTCTCAAGCAATAATAGTGTCATGAAAGACAGGTAAATTGTTATTTTAAAATTATTAATGAATACAATTAGCATTTAAGATAAATTATCATAATCAATCAATTAATATTTGATATATTTTTTTAATAAAATAAACTAAATAATATATGATGAGAAAAAAAATTTAAAGAATCTTCATTTGTAAACTTAAAATAATTTTAGTCCTTTATGATTAATAAAATTATAATTTCCTTAACATATTTTATTATCTTATTTTATAGCATTTCAAATTCTCTTCACATTTTGGCTATAAGTTCTTGAGTAATGGTTAAGTTATACGTTTTACTATTTTTTACCTATAATATTACACTAATAAATATATTACATAAAGTCTTAATTGTTCAATATACTCATGGTAGTGTTACAGATAATTACTAATTTATTTACTTTTTAAATTAAGATTTTTTAGTTTTCTAAATTTCTCACATCAGTTTAATCATAAAACATTTCTAAAAGTCTAGTATATTTTTAATAAAAAATTTATTTTTTAGAATAAACTCTGTATTACAAACTGTTCAAAGTTATGGGGAGTATGAAAAGTTAAGTCAAGGAGTTTTTGAAAATTTTTTAAGTCTTAAACACAAAAATTCATCATTAATAAATGTATGTATGACAATTATTTACTATAGTTTAATAAACCTATATTATTAATTTAATGTATTTAAGTTTAGATTACTGAAGGTTTGGATTGGTTTTGTAATTTTGACAAAACTATTAGAGTAATTAACTCTTTTCAAAATTATTCTCTTTTTCCATACTTGTCATATAATTTTGCTGCTTGGCACTGTTTATTTGCTACATTTAATTGGCCTAAAATTACTTATCCAAGTGCAGAATATGAAGTAAGTTACATGTTAAAATATTTATAATTGAAAATATATTTTCAATTATAAATATTTTAACATTGTCTATCATTTATTTACTTTAAAATGAAGTATTAAACATTAATTAAAAAGTAAATATTATAAATAGAAGTTCTGAAAATGTTATTATAATGGTTATGAGACATCATAAAATAGTAATTAAACATATTTTTATAAATAAATACTAAATTGTATTTAAAGTAAATATAAATGTAATAACTAAACTTATAATATAATTATAATAATTGCATTACATTTATAAACAAATTCAATCTTTTTTTTTTAAATTTATGGTATTTACATACCATAATTTTTTGGAAACTCATTAATTTAACCTAAATCTGGTTTTTATTATCGGTAATTACAACTCTTTTAGATATATTCAAACATTCCAAATCTCTATTCTAATCTCCTAAAATAACATGCAAATTAACTAAGAAATAAAATAATTACTTTAAATATATCATAATAAGTATAAATCACAAATTAATTTTAATTTAATTTTATTTATTAGAATATACGCCATTTGGCTTTTGAGAGAAGTATTAACAATACAATATTACAATGAAACTTACATTATTTAAATTTTGCATAAGTAGTATAATTAAACAATATTTGTTACAATTTCATAAGAATTAATTTTTATCTTAATATTTTATTGCTTATTCCTATTGTATATAACCATAATTGTTACTAAATAAAAAAAATTAATAATTAATTTATAAGTTAAAATTATTTATTCATAGTTTCCTATGTACTTAAAGTTATCCTGTTATATATCCTATATTATTGTTTAGTGATGTAAAAAATAGAAAATCATGAGTTTATTATAGAAAAGATTTGGAATGGTAGATCAAGGATGGCAATTATTTGCTAATTATCTGAAAGTTGTGGATAATTACTATGGTAAATAAATGCATATGTTATTTGAACTAAGAAGTAGATGAGAAAATGAGAGTAGGCATTATAAATATATTTGTATTGATGGAGAATGAAGAAAGTGTTCAATTTAAATTTTATTCTTATAGATTAATGTTTAAAATTAAGATTGTATATTATGCTTGATAATAATTATAGGCAACAATTAAAAAAAACAAGCATAAACAAATAATGGATGAAGTAATGTCTGGTATTATCCCAAGGATTCGAACCTTTCTTCACCGTGATCAAGTTTTATTAGATACTATGCCATTAATTATGCATATTGCTATTCCAAATCTTAGATCTGTAAGTATAAATATATTGAAACTATAAATGTTTCTTAGTTGATATAATTAAATATAATTTTTTTTCTTTTTATTTAGATAAGTATCCAATTATTTACTCAAAAAGAAAAAGAAGACCTTGAAAAAGTTGTTAATATTATGATTGATTATGGCTTAAATTATTTCCAAGAAAGAGATGCAGATGGATCTTTTAATTTTGTACTAACCCCGTAGGTAGAATATTAAATTTAATAGTTTTATTAATTAAAAGAAACATTAAACAAAAACCATTTAGTTTATTGATAATTTTAGTTTCTATAATAGTATTGCAAACTATTGAATGTCATACTATATTTGAGATATTTGGTTCAATTCGCATTATTAAAAATAATAATCTTTAGTAGATTTTCTTATAGCTTATTAAGTCAATATTAATTTAAGACAAAAAAAAGCTATCTTTGGAACCCATAATACTATTAGTTTTATACTTTATTATAATTTGTATCACTGATAGATAGATTTTTTTTACTATGTAAGTAGTTCAATATGCAGTAGTTACTAGTTCAATATTTTTATGTGAAGAAGTATCTATTATCTATTTAAATTTAAAGGACTTATGCAAAATAAAATTTAGATATTAAAACAAATAATTGAACTGTTAATAACATTTAATTATTTTTCTTCAGTTGTATTGATGAAACGGTCAAATTTCCTGGATTAGAAACATTTTCAACCCCTAGCTATGTTTCAAAACAAATTGTTTCTAGAGAAATTGAATTAGAAAAATTACGGAAAAGAATGCCTCCTACAGATTTAAATAATACCACTGAAAACATTGATAAATTTAATGAGAATGAAAAATCTGTTTCTACTCCTAAAAGTATTAAAGGTTAGTAAAAATATTCAAACAACAATGTTATGCTTGTATCCTAGAATATTTAAATTTAAAAATTTAATTATATTTTTTAGATCATTTTATGGAATTGATTTATTTTGTAAAAGTAAATTCTATAAATTTATATATTGATAAGTTGATATTTTGAATGCCTAAAACTGCGTAACTTACTACACCATATGCGGTTTTTTAACAAATTTTGTATGGCTCACACTAGTACCAAAATTGCATTCTAAAATTCTAAATTAAACAGAGTAAATAAAAAAAAACACATATTTTTTGGTTTCGGTATAATGTTTTATGAAATAACTTTTGTTTATCTTAACTTTTTATTCTTATTTATTTAATTGTTTCTACTTTTATTGAATTAAATAATATTATAATTATAATATTCTAATAAATTTAATAATTTTGTGAACTTTAAATTGTTTGTAACATTATAATTATAAATGATTAAGTTATAATTAATTAATATATAATTTAAATTTTTTTATACTTTTTTATTATTATCATTAAAAATGTATATTGCTCGCAAGTAATTTTCAGTTATTATTTGGCCCTTTTTAAAATTCTAGCGAGGATCACTAGACTAAAATAAAGAATCAAATTTAAAATTATTTCTTTTTTTTTATAGTTAGATTGAGTATACATACTTTCTTTAGAAATACAAAGAATATACTAATTTAACAATTTTAATTATTATTGTTGGCGTATTTGAGGTCATTTAGACCTATTGTCGCTATGTCGTCTCTCTATCCAAGTTAAGAATGTTAGCCTTTCTTCATTCCTGATTCCTATAAATTTCAGGTCTTTGACATGGTTGCTTCACCATTATTTTGGTTCTATTGGATTTAGCTTCCACATTGTTTACTATTCACTCTTCACACATGTCTTTTCCAGCTAAGTCTTTTTAGAATACCTAATTATATCAGTTTCATTTAACAATTATTTTAGTTTTGCGTTAAATTTAAATTAAATATTTATGTATAATTTAATTATATAAATTATATTTAATTATATATAATATATTTATTTTTTTTAATAACCAACTTTAATAAAGAAGATTATTTTAGTTTATTTTATTTTCATATGGCCAATTTTAGTGACTATGTGCCAGTCAAACGATTTACTGAAATTGAATATTATAATGTTAAATATTTGTGAGACTTATTATATTTGGTGGTCAATTATAAACCTTAAAACCTACATAAAAACGTAGTAAAAGTAAAATTCTATAGAAGAGTATTTAGACTTCTTTCGTAAATTCTAACTTGACGCAATAACGAGGGACGATGTACTAGCTACGACAGTGACACGAAAATAAAATAAGAATGAAAATAATAATAATAATTACGCCTAAAATTCATCTGGTATTTGGAATTCTTTTTGTTTGTAAGAGATAGGCTACCTAATAACCAATTAATCTGAACGACGCTTTGATGGCGACGATGGCTACAATACGGATCAAAGGAAATAGAGTTTAATTAATGGGGTTTCTGTGGTCCGATCGGTATAGTGCAACGATCACCGAGTTCATACATAAATCGAATACTTATAAACTAAACTTAAATTATGTGAAGACTGGAAGATGATGATTGGTAACTAATGAAATTCTGGGCGATCTGGGATTCTCATAAATATTACGTCGAGTGCTAGCAGTCTTACACGTCGATGGAAACAACAATCACGAATGGACAATGACACTGACGATCGACAACAGATAGATACGTAGCCTGACAAAATCGGCCAACGTACAAAAAAAAAGAAAAGAAAAACAGATTACAAAATTTGCGTAATTTAGTCTATTATAATATTATTAGGTGATAACCTTACAATATTATAATTAATTTATATTGACAATAAGATTCACAAAGTACAATAAAGTGGGGAAAAGAAACAGTTAAGGAGATGAATTAGCGTCGCCGTGCACATTGGCTTATGGACCAATAACTAATGGATAATAACCAGTCGTATTGATTATGGTTGACATGAACATAAACTAAAAAGTTTAATATATTAAAATAAATGTGTCAAAAATATAAAAAATATAAAAAATTATTATCGAATTATTATTACTTTTACAAATTTTTAAATTATATAAATTAAATGCCTTAATGAGTAAAAATATTTTATTATGTTAAGTATAAGAGTATTAGCTTTACATGTTTTCACATAAATAAAGTAACTTTTTAAAAATGCTGGTTCATATTTTATTATTACTTTACTCTGAAGTTCAGAGCCTGAAAAATTATATATTATATTTTTCAGATAAAATATTTTTTCTAATAATTGTATTGTTATTTTAGGTTCCCAGAATAAGCAAATAACACCTAATCATTTACAAAAACTTACACCCAAAGCTGTTGGTCCAACCAAAACTATTGTAAGTATTGTTATATATAAATTTAAATTATTGAGTTATTAATATACTTATGGTATATGGATTAGATTTATATTATTTTCATAGTCATTAATACAATAATTAGTAATTTTGTAGTTGGTTACATTTTGTTAGTTAATTACATCTTATTTCCAAAGTTATTAATTTTTTTTATCAATTATTGAAGGTATTTGACTAAATCTATGTCACTCTAATTATTTGAAGCTTTTCCCTGTTGCTATAATGTTTAATTGAGTTTTTATATATTTAATATGGGATAAATATATATTTAAAAAGTTTTTCATTACTCTTTTATCTTTTACATAAACATGATTGATTTCATTATGGAGTTATTTTTAGAAAAAATTAAAAACTAATAAAAGTTTAGTTGAAGCCTAGGTTAGGTTATACTGGGTTAGATCTAGGTTCGATTTATAAGAAAAACATTTCAATATTTTACAATTTCTTGAAAGTTGTGTACTTTGAACTTAGTACCAGATCACTAGGTCAAATTTCATAGTTATATGACTATTATACATTTTAAATACGCATTGAAAGTTTTAGTATAACTAAAGTTCGGTTTTGTGAAAATATGAAAAAGTATAAAAAAAATCAATTTACCCATTATTTATTAAAAAAAACATACACAGATATATATAACTGTAGTATATCACTGTAGAATCAATAAATTTATCACTTTACTCGATCTAAAAAAAGTAATTAAACTGAAAATGAAGTAATTTGAAATTATAAAACACTAGTTTTATCTAAATCTGTTGTTTTTCTCCTAATTGAATAGTTATATAGAAGTTAAAATATTTTATACCTATTAAAATAGAAATTTAAGGTAAATATAGGTAGGTACTGAAAGTTCCTACAATGTAATTTTTTAAACATATTATGTATATTTTTTTTATGATAAAAGGTAACACTAAACCGAAAACATCAGTGTGTAAACCATTTTTCAAACTTTTAAAATGTTAAGCGTTATTTAAACGAATATTTGTTAAATGTCCGTAAACAATGGTTTTATAGAAAAACTCTTGGCAGTATTTTCTTATGATTACTGTTTAATACTTAGGGAAAAAGTCACCCAAGTAGAACATTTCGATTTGCTTCATTAATTTCAGTACTTTATGGACAATATTCTGTACAAATAAGTATCATTGAGTTCATTTATTATATATATATACATATTATACACTTGTCTGTATTGTCTTATAATTTTTTCTTGTGGAAGCTTAAACATTTTTGTAATTTTCCATTGTAGGCATTGATTAATGTTAAAACATCTTAATGTTTATAGCTACTTAGGTATATCATAAATTTAAAACAAAAGGTATTTGTTTAGTTTTAAATATGACTATTAACTGTCATATTATTTTATCAGCTGAATTCATTGAGATAATATATTCTGATATATTAAATTTAGTTGCAGTTTTGGGTATGATTTGGTTTTTATAAATGAACATGTTTTAAAATTGAATAATTTATGAATGATAAATTTACGTAAATACGTATATATATATAACGATTTAATGTCATTTATTAGTTACTAATAAAGTGAGTTTAGTCTGTAAATATGAATAAGTCTACATTTTATGTTTAGAATTTTATTTAAAAATCACACTTAAGTGGTCGATAAACGATTTGTCTAGAAGACTATTACACCCTAATATAGTCGTTTAATAGTGTTTTGTAGTATTTCCATGTACTTGGACAAAACACCCTATTCGATTTTGTGGGTGGTGGTTCGATGTTTATGATCCCCGCTAGCGAGGGTCGGTTACAACGATAACAATACCTACTTACTATAAAAGGGTGTAACTGTTTGACTAATAGCGTGTACCCGACAGTTATACCATGTATTGCTTTGTGATTTATTAACATGCATCCACTTCCATCCTGTTCACTTGCTCGTGCCCCTTCTTGTTTCCGATTGTGTGGGATTATATAGTATATTATTATTATAATACTCGTAATGATAATGATGGTTATGATGAACCGCATGATTGATATTATATTAAATTTTATTGAAATAAGTTTGACGAACTCCTTTTTTAATGTTCTTAATACTACGAGTCGTAGTCGCTCGCAATTTATAAACGTTTCGCATCGCTGGAGTCTTTGTGAATACATGCGATTAACACGAGAAAATAAAAATAACATTAAAGAGCTTGTAATTATTTACCCAACTCTTAATGGACGTTTCACTTATAAAACAATCTTATGTTAGTTGCATTTTAATAGAAAATTTCTCATTTTTCAGTTCTATATACCAAATTATATTTTGTTGATTTAATTACATCAAATTCGAAGTGAAGATTAGTTAAATACTGAAAATATAATTTGTTTTCCAAAATGTATTGTAATAAAGTTTTTTGATTCTCTTTTATATTGATATTATAAGTTAATTTGTATATTTTTTCTATAAAAATGTACCATTTATAACTCGTATAACTCGTATTGTTAGATACACATAGAGAATATTTAAACGTTCAAAATTCTGAAATAGTAGTTTCTATTATTATGAGATTACAATTAAATGCTTTACAGCGATAATGATGTTATATGAATTAATTCTGTATTATATAATTTGAATTCCTTAATATATATTTTATTTTTTAAATGTTACAAATAATTGTAGGATTACAATCAGTGGCGTATTTAAGGTTTTTCCGCCTATAGGCACTTTCCAATTCACCGCTTTTCTCCCATCCTTCCTAAAATTATTTAAAAAAGATATTTGAATACACAACTTGTTATATTATAATAATATACAAAAAAGATACATTACTAATGACTATTAAATTGCACGAAACATCTTTTTTGCAATTTACAAATTAATTATACTTAAAACTTTATATTTTTCTTCTAATTTTTTTCCTCAGCAAATACATCAATTAAATCATCACAATTTAAAATAGATTGTGAAAATAAAAAAAGGCGGCTTCATATCGATAAGCGGGTATTTCTCCGTCATTATCTAGCTATAGATTTATTATCTACTATATCTCGTACACCCTACTGTTTATATTACTGAATTTTAATCCAGAGTATGAGAAATTGAACCCGTATTGAATGCACGTATGTTTTGTTTTGTACATACGTTCTGGTTCTTACTATGTATAATATATTAATATATTAGGTACATGTAAGTAGCTGTTTAATCTTAAGCTAACAGACGAGAATGTTTAGGGTTTTGCTTGCAATTCCAAATTATATATCATATAATTTGTATAAAAATAATTTTTCTACTAAAAAAAAATAGTAAAATTTGATTTCATCGAATGAAAAATACTTTTTGTTATTTTGTAAAAATAAATCGTTAATATTTGCCGCCCTTTGAATGACTCCGCTCTAGGTCCGGGCCTATAGGGCCTATGCCTAAATACGCCTCTGATTACAATCTTGTATTAGACTGACATTATATTATAATGTAATTTTAATTTCGTTCATGTTTCTTTAACCTATATAGATATATTGATGTATAGAAAACTATTGAAAATTGATTACGCCACAATATTTTTATATAGACTTTGATAAATTATTTTTTTTACTTACTTTATTTGACTGGATGGTATATTAAAACTGTACAAAAGGTCAGCGTCTATATGTTTAAAGTAATAAATGATCTCGTGTCGTGGCAAATAATATCGTCATTATATTTTTTATATAATCTATTATCAATGATAATATTATACGGCTCTTTAAGCTTTAACTGTACTTTTTATGAAACGTTTAAGTGACGTATCTAAAACAGCGATAAAACTGAAAAATCATTAAATAAATTTGAAATACTATCAGTACTGTGTACATTTACAGTTTTATTTCAGCAATAATTTTTTCAGTCAGCAATTTGTTTAATTTGTTTATTCAAAAAAAAAAAAAAAATGGTGGATCTACGGTTTGTGGTTACGATTGTGTTTTGGATTAAAATGTTTTATTTTTTAATATTATTATTCTTTAATATAGTTTGTCATTAATATTATACAAACAAAGTGAATAAACATTTACGATGTACGATGCATTGGTTTACTTTTAAAAATGTTCCCTTAACTAACAATACATATATAATATATCAACTATCAACTACCACGTGGAAACCGTTCGCCTAATTCGCGGTTTTTCGGTAACGTAGGTATGAAAGCAATTGTCACACAAGCTTGCATACATTTTATTTTAAATCCTTTGTCCACAAAAAATGTAATCACACCATTGGGAACTAGGATTTATAAGTTTTTACGTCCGCTCCATGTTATGATATATTATTATACATTATTTTATAACCTTTATTTGGATTTTGTTGATTCCGATCGTAGAGCGAAAATCTTCTTAATCAGCGCAAACCACAACAAATAAAGTAATATAATTATGTGGCGATTAAGCACTGCAATAACCGTGGTTGCCGGGAGAACACGTATCATCGGTGTAGGAGTACAGTAATATATATTAAAAACGTGAAATCGCTTGAAGTACGGGCTAGTTATATTTTTGTAACTTTTTCAACACCGCCCAACGTCTTGTACGGGTTTTCTAAAACTATTATTTGGCTAAAATTGTACAATCCGCCAAACGTAAGTTATTCTTCTTCAATTTTTTAACCGATACACTTCCGGAAAAACATCTCCCATGTTATTTTTATGTATATCTTTACTATATAACGCACACCTATGAAAACAATGCCACGGCCGATCTCAATTATAAGCGGTTTGAGCGGTAGTGTTACCGGCTGCAACAATATGTATTATCTTACCGCGCGTCACATCCCACGATTCCGTTAAGAAATGCTGGGCTCGTCGAACGTCTGTGATACGGCCCCGTTTTCTTATTCGTGTACCGCGTCATCACCGCCCGAACGATAAATAATACACTTTATTACGCGGATAGCTTTTATACAATATTAATTGTTTGGTAACGATGTGTATTACGCACAAAAGACGGGACGCGCGCGAGTCACGCCCTCTTAGTTGCGCCAAAGTCATTAAGTCGCGCGTCTTTCATCGCCGCCGCCGTTGTCCTAGTGTAGCCGTGGAGATGTAGAGCTGAAAGGGGCTTTCTCTTTTTCTCTCTCTCACTCTGTTTCTTTCCGATGACTGAGGGGTAGGGCTAAAAGGAGAAAAAGAAAGGGCATAAAAAGGAAAAAAGCGCTGCCACTCAACCCTCGACTTGTAATTAATCTTTCCCTCGTATTGTGTGTGTGTGTGTGTGTGTGTGTGTGTGTGTGTGTGTGTGTGTGTTTTCGTATGTATTCTACAATGACGATGACTACATGTTATTTTATTTATTATTTCTTTATTACCGCGTACTCGGAACGTTTTCCCTCTCTCTCTCTCTCTACAATTTTTTTCTTTCATTGTATAACGAACTACTTTGCGATTACGGCGTTTGCATTATTGCTGAGCGCCGCGCGTACAGTATATACACTGGAGTGTCGGAAAAGTCGTGTGATTTATTATTATTATTATTTTTTGCTTTTTAATGAGATATACGTTCCGCCAAAAGTTATTCCAAAAAAGTACTGTTCTTATGATATACACGTGAAACGGTACACTCACTCGCTGCGGAACCATATACGTACATAATTTCATCTGCGTTGAAATAAAAGTTAATCGAGAGCAAAAATAGATGTCGAATTCCCGATCGTAAACCCTATATTTCAAGAGCCGGTTTAATGTTTCACTTGCCGCATACAAACCGCGACTATATTCGACCGGCCCCTTTTTCGGAAGTCTAGCGCGAGGGGTTATACGACGTGCCTGCGGGGTAAGGAGGGCATATGGAAAACGGAAGCTTTTTGTTCGTCGACCATTGGTGCACCGTCGTACCTTTATAATTTACGTGTGCATAACACGCCGGCAAGGAATGATATTTCTCTCCCTCTCTCTTTAAGAAAATATATAGCTTTTGGGTGGTCGGATGCGCACACCCTTTTGTCGTCCGATCAACGTTATCATACCGGGCGCACTGCAGTAGTGTAGTACTTACATAAGATGTAAATACGTATATAATATATACTATATATGTATACATATATTTTATAGAAACAATATACCAATATGTATGAGGCACGGGTGATTTTGTTACACATTGCGGCGAAAAATGAGTTTGCCGTTAGACTCTTAGGAAACCGAACTTCAACATGTAGTACCTACATCGTTCTTCACCTACCCTCATGACTAGAAAAGTATCCAAGGAGGGGGTTCCTTGGGATCTATATCATCCGAAATTTTTCTGTATCTGCTCATGAGTCGTAATTTCATAGAATAATTATCATGTAAATAAAATACTGAAAGATAATAAAAAATTTAAGATTTTTTCTATCTTTAATGTATGAAAATTGAATTAAAAATTATTCAATTTTGTGTATGGTTTTAATTTTGGATGGAGAGAACAATATTTTTTAAACCTTTTCTCCACATACGAGTACAATTCTGTCTACATGCCTGCTTATGGTTCCCATGTTAGATTTTGAAAAATATTTCAATTTTACCACAGCCACTCCGACTTGTCCCATTTGAATTGTCGTCGTTGTTAAGCATTGATGATTTTTTTTAGTTATAAATATTTACGCGTATAATGTGTAGCTTAATACGAAGTCATATTGTTTCAAACGGTTAATTGCAGACCGAAAATCGTTTTCGTTGCTTATATTTTTGTTTTTTAAAAATATATTGACTGTAAATTCTGTTGTATACAATTGACTATTTTTTATATGAACCGTATAATACGAATTTATGTTCAAATATAAATCGTTAGCAAATAATTGTTATTTATAAAAATTGTAACTTGACTGTTTTTATAGAATCAGTTCATAAGTTATTCAAATAATGTTCAATAATGTTCTCTTCGTTTATGCAAAAGTTGTTTTAAATATTTTATACTCAATGACATAGCCAGGGGGATTAACGGATTATAACCCCCACCCCGAAATGTTTTCCTTATTTTGTAAAATATAAAATAATTTTAATATATTATTTTTTAATTTTAATTTTTGTTTGTTTTATCATATCATAATTAAACGATTTTCACAGTTTCATTAAACTAAATTGTAACATATTTTATATTTTAACTTGTGTTTAGTTGACTTATTAAGATTAAAAAATTAGTTTTTATGTAAGAGAGAATTGAAAATTTAAACCTTCTCCCCCCAAAAAAAAAAAAAAAAATTCTAGCTAAGCCACTGTTTGTATTCTATATAGTCATTATTGTTTATAACTATATTCTTAGTTTTAACTAGATGATTTAATTGTTATAAGTTAATGATTCAGTTATTCGTGGTAATTACTAATTTATATGAATATTGTTTAGCTAACTGTAACTATACAGTTTTTAATTTACTATTTAAAGTGTTAATTTATTAGTCTTAATCTGCGGGATAGTTTATTGTTATCCGTTTAAAATGTTTATTCGATGAGGGTTGCCAATTATACTATTTCTTATTATTAATTATAGTGGTATAGTAAATTTGCATTATTTAAAATTTAAAATTTAAACAAAATTATTATTATCATATTATAAATAAATGTAAATAAATTAAGTATCATATTAATGCAAGTTTTTTTTCAGCACTTAATTTCAAACCAAAGGCCAAATATATGGAATAAATTAGTTTTATAATAATAGCATTAAAAGTTCCATGTATCATCCTATTAGATCGAAAATTATCCCTTTTAGATTTTTTCTATTTTCTTTGTTTTTTCCCCAAAATTGAAATTGTTTGAAGAATTTAAATAAAACTCATTGATTGTCTTCAGTTATATTTTATCTGTATGAAAATATGTGACTTGGTTTCAGTAATACACTTATTAAATCTTGGCAGGATACATATATCTCATCGAACAGTTTTTCTTATATTTGAAATGCATAGCTTGAATTCATTGTTTAAGTTTTTTAATTATTCTTTCTTATTTATGATGTTGATATTATTAGATAAATTTGAAATTAAAAATTTTTATTTTTGCTTTTTCGAATTAAAATTAATAACTTTATATTTTTTGTGGGAATAATATTAATTGTTTAAGTTTTGTATAAATGATTGTTTATGTTACACACGTTAACAAACTAAACAGTTAAACAATATATATACGAACATTTGTTTATATGAATTATCGGTTTCAATTTATTTAATCGATACACTCAAATGATAAAATGTAATGGTTATTCCTGTATGAAGCGTAATTGTACTCATTCGTTAGAAATGGTATTGAAAAACTCCATCGCATTTGGTTTATCGTGACTAATGATTATATTATCCGAATCCGTATAATATCCGAAATGTTACCGCAATATTCGTTGGCCGGTGATGATGGTAACGTCGGCTTCGTATTGGTGTGAGAAAACGCCAAACCATGTTTATAGTGATCATAAAACATTGCCGGACATTACTGACCGTCACTTCCGGTGGGAGAAGTAGTGTTTGGCGGTCGGGGCGTCGTCGTCGTCGTCGGGACTATGCTCATCTTTTTTGTTCCCCTCTTCTTACCCGGGCTTATTCTCGTAAGCGTGAGTGTACGACGACTCTGCCCCGACCACCTATCATTCATTCTTACTCATTTCACCCCTCCGTCTTGCTATCTCCTTCTCAAGACGCTCGCTCGCCACTTTCCTCCTCGCATTATTGGTCATAAATCCAACGCTAAGGCGCCAAGTTTCTTACTTTACCCGTACAGCGTTTCCTGAACCAACATTATACTGACCTTTGGTCTTTTTGATATAAAGTAGTTCTATACGTTTTAGCTATCACGTCCGGTCCACAGCGGTTTTCGATCCATTAAACCGTTTTAGCGTCCCGCACACGCGCGCGCGTGTTATATTATGGACTCGGGGACGGGAAAACGTCGACTTTAGGGTTTGTTGGTGGGACCTTGTATATATATATATATATATATATATATATATATATATATATATATATATATATATATATATATATATGAATGGATAAATATATACACGCGCGCTGGCCATATACGGTCTGTATACGAGTCGTTTAACCCGAACCTACGTAGTAATACATTTTATAATCAATTAAACTCCGCTCGTATATAAAAACGACAGTACATGTATATACATTTATATACTCGTATTCATGTATATAAGCATACGCTTACATGGTTTATATATATAGTGTGTGCATTTTCAAGCGTTAGTGCCGCTGTGGTTGGGCGGTTTCTTTTCCGTTTTCGGTCGTTTAAAGAAGGGTACTGCCACCACCGCCGACGTCTTCCATGTTTGTTATTGCGTTTGTGCTTGCATGTTTCTACCGCGTAAACCTTAATGTAACTTATAACATTTATTTATTTATTTACTCTATTACTTTTTTTTTCAGAAAAAGAAAGACTTCTTTGGTCGTGAAATCGATTTACCCGTCGTGCCTCACAAAGGTAAGCTTGCCAAATTAACGACCATTGTATATATATATACGATAACAGTGTATTATGTATACACGATTATAGAAAATAAAGTACTTTGTATAAATAATCAGTATTGTATTCATTGCAGTATAATCAAGTTACTATTTGTTGATCGTATAAGTAATATATACTGACGATATCCCGTACTATTTATGTTCTATATATAATCCCTATCGCCGCATACATGCATGTTATTGTGTCATTTTTAAACTCACAGACTTGTATCAATAATTTATGACGGATGTGAGGTTTATCAAGTGCAGAAAAATATCAAATTGTTCAGCTTACTCATTTTAGATTCTGAGTGAAGCTAGGAATATATTGATTCCACCATGATGTATTTTTATTTATTTTTTGTCTCTACACGATTTCGACCAAAAGGAATGAGGTTTGGTCATTAAAGATGAATTCATTCAATTGGTGCATTTTAAATGTTATTTTTTTTTTACATTTTTAACAGTTTTCTAAATAATTGAGAACAATTGACTGATAAATACAAAAACTGCATAATTTGGGGTTATAATTTTCAGTAAAATCGATTTTTTTTTCTCGTAAAAGTTAGTTTTAATAACTTAATTACGTAGTAAGTAGATAATATAACAATAAATATTATATTATAATATTATAAACTACTTAAGACAAAAAGCATGATGATACACTTACGTTCTCATCCGTTCAGAATCATTTATCAATGATAAATTAATCTTAATTTAAAAAACAATTCACCTTTATCCTTATCTTGTATCTACATGACCCCTGCTGTATCTGGTTAATTTTAATACTTATCACAAAGAAAAATTTCATTTTAATAATTTATTTACACCTTGTAATAATAGTTAACCATTTAAAATAAATTTAGTAAATACAGTTAAAGGTATTAAAAATATCTTTCATTCTATATTTTAGTTGAAATTTTTATGAATGAAAACAATAATAATAATCATAATAATAATAATAATAATAAATACAATAAATTAAAATGTTCTTAAAATTTAAACTATACATGTTTGAATTGATAATCATTAAACACAGCAGTATTGAACAGTTTTTGTGACAAAGGAAAATATTAATTTATTTGGGTCCATTTCATAAACAATAATTAATCTGCTTTTGCGAAGCACTATAATATCTAGATGATAGATAATGTTTAAACTTTAGTATTATAGTAGAGTGAATTAATAACACGGTTGTGATTTCAACGTTTTTCATTTTCGGTGTGACAAAAAAGACCATCCATCATTATATGAGCGTTCCTGTGGCGAATCGTAAAAGGTGTTGTACAAGACCGTAGCCAGAAAAATATTGGGGGGGGGGGGGAGTTAGAGTATAAATGTTATGTAATAAAATTATAAAAAGAATATTATTTAAATTAAAAACATGGCATTTTATTTAACAATTTCGGTAGGTAACTATGTACATTATTTTATATTTCTACATTATAATTCATTACACTTTAGTATATAAGTTAACTATATACAAAACATATATCAAACAAATAAAAAAATTTATAAAACGTACTATAATACAACTATATTAATTTAATTCTTCTTGAAGTATTTGAAAATCTTTTGATAACTTCTTCAGTGTCAAAAAAAATTTCGGGTGGGGGATCTAAACCCTGAACCCCCCCTCCTCTGGCTACGGCCTTGGTGTTGTATGTCAATATGTTCTGAAAAGTCGTATTAATAATAGAATAATAATATGTAAATTGTGGAAACACTACGGAGTTGAATCTTTCCATTTTTGAACCGTAGTTGTGTTTTTTTTATCTTCTAAAAACGCGTTTTGTTGTATAAATATATGTGTACTTTCAGATTTGCGTTAATCACCAAGCTTGGGTTTTCTATGCGAACATTTTTTCATCGGATTGTCATGGTGTACTCCGCCTCATGTGTAGGTGGTGAGCCAATTACGCGTTCGCAAACAAGAGCACTGCGTCCCGACTGTTTGTGCATACAGTTTTCGAGGGATTATTATTATTATTATATGCTATAGACGTAATGAGATTCGTGTCCGATATTATTATATGCTCTGTGTTGACACACGGATGAGACGTGAGGCACCGGCTGTTGCTGCTACAGCGGCGGTGTGGGGTTGTTTTATTAATGCGGTTTTCATCCTGGTTTTCATCGTAACAGGTTTGCGGTGTGCTCACTGTTTGCTCGATTAAAATCCTCAGCCCTCGAGGTGAATCCCGACAATATGTCAAAAGCCACCGACGGATTTTTATGTACCGTAAATATATTGTGTATCTACCTCGTCGTTTAAAATTAATAGGTTAACGGTGAAAAGAGTTCGTCGTTTTTATTAAAAATGACGGGGGGGGGGGGGAAATGCCTTTCGACCTGGTTTTTAAATGATTCCATTTTCTTTTTAAAAAAACATTACGCTGTCGATGTGATAAAGAATTTCTGCACCTAACTTTAAAACATTTTATTAATTATATATTATGCGTCATTATATTTGTTTTGTTGCAGAATTTCAAGACGAAATCGTTAAGAGTGATGTTTGGTTTCATTTCAAAGAAGGCTATAGCAACGCGGTGAGAAAATTAGTATTAATGAAAGATCTTTATTGATGTTTTGTTTATTTTACTTACAATGTATTTTTTTATTTATTTATATTGATCAATTAACTTTTAAATATTTTACAATTTTATTTTCATCTTATGCGTGTTTGAAATATAGACTAATTATGAACATAGGACCGAGTGTACTAAATTATTAATTAATAATTTAGTACACTCGGTATCCCCGAATCTCGTTTTACTTTCTTTTAGCACAACTTAACGTTGAGTACCTATTTTTCATTTTATTTTTTTAAATTATACTGAAGAATTTTCTATACCCTTTTTGTTTTAATTGTTTGCTGAATTTCAATTGGGTTGCTTGTTCAATATGCAACTTGCCAGCCATTTAAATCACCGCACGTGAAACATAATAAATATACTGTATATTCATATCTGATTCGCTTACGTCTTACGTTTCCTTGAATCGCATTTAGGCGCGGATCCAAGGGGTGAGAAAGGGGCCATAACCCCCCTCCCTCCGTAATCTTTGGTGAATTTTCTTGTATGATTATTTTCGGTAGCCGATAAAATGTATTATTTTGCCGATAGTGTTTCGGCCGTGTCCGTTTTTATCGATCGCCGTCCAAAAGCTAGTTTTTTGTAACATTTTTTATATTTTATTATTAATGATTAGTATATATAATGCATCATTTTAATCAAATATTAATCAAAAAGATAAAATAATTTTGTAATCTTTTAATTTTTTTGTATAAAATGTTTTATATTTCATGTAAAATTAATTTAATCGTGGAATTTACCTTTTATTTTATTAATTTTATTGTACTGATAAACTGGAATCTAAGTAATAATATTTACCTATTAGCTTACATAGTATTTACATTGTTTTTTATCAGATTTAGGCTGAAATTATATTTAACATTCTCTCTACATTTTCTAATTAATTTACAAGTTTAAGAATTTGATTGTATATTTTATATTTGGATATAGGATAAAAAAAATAAAAAAACACTTGCGAACGAAATAAAATACGCTAAAAGAATGGCCATGTTATTTTATATTATAATAATATTATATGTATTATGTGAAAGGGATTGCATATATTGTGATTTGCTGACTTTGTATCCTTACTGTGCAACGTAAAGTGGCAATTTAAACGTATTATTTGATAAAACATACCAATCGATCAAGCATGACGTGAAAAGGATTTTGTAAATATATAAAAATAATTCACTACAAGTCTTACTAAGATCGAATTATCATTTTTTTACTCAGGATTTTACAAACAATGAGCTTGATAATATTTATACTTATTATTGTACTTCATGAATTTATTGATTTCGATGTAATTTAGAGGAATTCAATCGAAAACGTGAAATATTTTGATGAGTTAAAGAATGCTTTTAAAAAGGTCGATTGAAGATCAATGTTGTTAATTATTAATTTAAAACTTGATTGTTGAACTGTTACTTTATATTCTTATACATGTATACATAGTGATCAAAAATGTATGTGACGGTGATTTAATATAAAATTTTTATTTTTCATATTTTTCATTAGGTAGCAATAAGTCGTTGTCATTTAAAATTCTTTAAGTATAAGTTTATTGCATCATTTGTCATAGCACCACATAAGTTTTCAATAAATACTTATTTTATTGATGACAAGTCGTAATCACTTTTAATGACAGTTGGACGGTGTTTGCTTTAAGTGTGTGATCGCTGCTTATCGGATTATTAAAAAATACAACTACTATATACAGTAGTTTATAAGTGCGGAGGATCAGAAGGGTCGTTGTCCCTATACAAAGAGATATTATATTACGGAGGGTGGCAATTTTGAATTTTTTCTTCTATTATTAAAGGTACAAATATAGTGGTCAAGTACAAAAAAAATAGCAACATTTTTTAAATCTCTGTTTTATTCTTACGTGATATATCGTCAAAAATAATATACTTATAATACTAACTGTTTTCTATACATGATATGCTTCGCGGTACCCGCTGTTAGTTAAAAAAGTAATTGATGTTTCTTTGAGGTAATCACATTTAAGCTTGTAATTTTACTAGACATTTTATATTTAAAGTTTGGTTGATAAGCTATTTTCATTTTTTTTAAACTTTTTTTGAACCACAAAAATAAGTTACGAACTTTACGCTCATACATTTAAATATATATTCGTTATTATGTATGGAGTATGTGTTTTTTTTCATAACAGTTACCCGGAAATTGTATTTACATTATTCACATTTATCACATGTTGGAGTGAATAAAGTAAAAATACGAGAATCTTGAATAGAGTCACTACAAAGAAAACGACTAATTACAAAATAAAAGTATACTAGAACTATAGAAGTACACTCTTAACTATATGAAACAACTTTAAAATCAAATTTTTTTTTTTTTTTTTTAATAAAATGAGTATTAACCTTTGTATAACAATTATGATTGATTAGTATTAACTTATATCCAATAGCTCCATGTTTGTTCTGTGTACAATTCTGTAATATTACACTCATTTTTTCATTCAAAATCGATGTTCGAGTGTGATGATTTATCATTGGTTTCAAACCAATGCAAATGAATACGATTTGAAAAATAAAGGATTTAAGCTGGGAATCGGTATCGTTTTTTATTCCGTTACAATACCATTCATATTTTATGTACTCGCCGAGTATTAATTTAAAAATTAATACTGTACAAACATAGAATTGATATTTATTTTATACACATAAATTATAAAATAAAAATAGTATAAATAAACCAATTTATTTGTACACTATTAATATTTACCTGTACTTAAAAATCATTTGTAATTTATCTATTAAGATTGCGGATAATATGTGTCGTTTCACATGTCATTTGTTTAAGGAGCGGATGCAGCATAATTAATAAAAAATAAAACAATGTTTTTGGATAAAAACAATTTCACAGAAAGCTGTCTAACTCAGTTTTTCGATTTAGATTACCCGGGATGTATTAAAATAGTTTATGTGTTTATTTATATCCGTATTGGTTTTGCTTTGCTACACGCTGAACTGCAAAATAGAGCAGGAATAAAAAATGACTTCGCTTAGGAGTCGAAAATACGCCTGCTGGTTGTAAAGCAATATGTCATCAATAACTGTCATATAATATAGCTGTGATCTCCAGTAATTCAATAATGTACTATTTTAGATTCTGCGTGAAACGAAGAATGTATTGGTTTTACTGCAATGTGTTTGTGTTTTTTATTGAGTCTGTATACTTGATTTCGACCAGAAGGTTTTCCTCCTATCATCACAATCATAGAATATTTTTAATAGGAAATGTTCTTTATGTGCAAACGAGTCGTCTATTTTCAGGTAAAAAATGTTGTATGCGGGTAAACGAGTTGCTGCCAAAGTCGAAGGTAGCTACTTGCATAATGCTGTTTCAAATACATTTTTAACAAAAATGCCTTAAATGTCACGAGTGTATAACCAAACGGTTATGTATAAAAAAATAAGTGTAATAAGATAAATGATGTGTATTTTTTGCACATTTTCATGATTATTGTCGATTTTTCAATAAAATATTATGCAAACAATTTGGCAACTAAAAATAATAATAATAACTAGGGTAATTTATTAATAATAATAACACCACACCGAACTTAAAGTAAATAGGTTGTTGTTTGTTACTTGGCCGGGAAATGTGTTCAAAACCACTTTCATTGTATATACATTTTTTATGACTTCTATCAGTTTGTATACGTATAACATTTTTGGTTGACGATATTTTGATTTATTTACGTTTATTATTTATTTAAAACGTAATTATTGAAATTCTTAAATATATTAGTTGAAAATGGCCTACGACCAAACGTGTCGAACCAGTTTTCTGGTTTGTTTTGGCGGCAAAATAATTTCTCAGTAACCAATATGAGGCCTATCAGGGGTAGCCTTATATCGGCCGTTCAAATGGAGCGTAGTACCTATACGTGTTTTTTTCCCTTTGGTAATATGCGGTTATTGCTTCTATAGCGTTTACAAACAAAATTGCCTCAGACGATTTTTGGGCCACAGAATCACGTGATAAACATTTTATTGAGCGGTTTAAAAAAAAATTACTTCTCGGAAGTGCCTTCCATAACGTCCATAACTGTGTTCAAATTCTAGTTTATTGATAGGAATGTAATAAAACTTTGGTGGCATACTTTATATTACATTGTAATACGTACTCGGAAAAATGATTACTTACACAGTTACACCGATATTGATATCATAAAACTGTGCATGTATTGCTTTGACATTGTTAAACTAATATTTATAATTATTTTACTTTTTCGCTCGATACTCAAAATATAAAAGTAGTAAATTTAAAGTATGCGTCGTTTTCGGAACGTAACAATAATATTAATTGTTAATGAAAAATTCACAATTAGTTTTCAAATGTGTTATTAGTATTCCTTCTTTTTAGCGCACGGAAATAATTTTGTCTCAGTTATCCGAGTTCTTCGCCTACATATTACGGTCTCGTCTTGACGTTAGTATAATTAGTTGATTAAACAATTTAAACCGCACGGACATATTACTGTACTTAATAGTAAATTATGAACTCAGTAATGGATTAAAATAATACTCATAAACACTCACTCAGTTAGCTGGGATGGACCGTAAATACATACCTGTAATTTCTTGATAATTTTCATCACAATCAATGTTTATCTGGCTAATGATTGGGCCAACAGCAAAATACGAGAGTGAAATTCAATAACTACCTACTAAAAAATATTTTCTCTGTACGGTCGAACTCTACTACAAATTTTTATTTTTATATATTTTCCGAACTCGTTATTATCTAATTACCATTATATTCGTGTATATGATCGTACACTTATCTGAATTTTTCAAAGTATTTATTTTTATACTTGTTCGATTTTAATTAAGAAAACGAAAATATATAAGCTGTAGGGATTATACCTAACTTAGGTTTCTATATATTTTTTAGTCAAAACTGGGCAAAAAAAAAAAAAATTAATAACTTCATAATTTTAATTACAAACAATTTTTTTTGGTTTTTTTTTATTTAATAATTAATTAGTTTTAAGGTACAAAATATATTTATTAAATGTATTAAACTTATTAATAAGTAACTCATTTTTATTATACACAACTTTATAGGTATATAAGAAAAGTATCTGCGTGAAAAAAAAAACGGTTAACGATTACTATAATACTGAAATAATAAACCATGAAAAATAGTTTTATGTAGCCCTATATTGCGGTGTTTATATAATATATATTTAATTAGTGTAGTTATCTAACCCTATACACCACACGCAACCCCTGCATTTCACCGTCCACCATACAATAATTTAGTGTATACACGTCACATGCACACATACTAGTTGTATATAATAAAAAAAAAAATAGTACATCAAAAAATTAAAATTCTCTATCGCTATTTTTTACTACTTTCTGAAAACGAGACATTTTAATATTCCGAAGATTCCCGGGGGACAACAGGACCAAGATACAAAAAATGGGACATATGGTCACCTTAGTTATACTTAATTCTATTATATCGCGTCAATAACATTTCAAGATTAAGATAATAAATAAATAAATTTTCGTGGTTGCGTTGACCCCCTATTTTAAAAATAAATCTCAGTCCTGTCCAGCGATCGCCAGGTATCCGGGAAGGCCAGGTCGACACTGGTCACAATATTACCTTAGAGTTTGATTTTTATAATCATAGTGTGGGGGGGGGGAGGGTGGGAAATCGTTCTTAGCTTTAATATGTATCGTAATCGGTGACGTCACTTGGATAGGGGTAACTCATGCATTTGCTAGTCTACGGTTTAGCTACTCCAAAGTCGGCACATCATCAAAATATAAATACGTCTTTTATAAAGCAATCGACGTATTATAAATCAGAAAAATGAGACATGTAATATACAAATACTTATGAACAAAGTACAAATCATACTTCTAGACTGGTTTGACGTCTCTTTTACGTTAATCGACACATTGGTGAAATAAGTCACCGAGTCAGAAATTTCATAAGATAATGCCGACTGCCCTATTCTAAAAAAAAAAAAAAACTGAAATAACACCATTGATCGTAGCACAATATTAATATATTATAATAATAGTTATAGTTATAGTTTTTAAGTAGATACCTCGTTTAGAAGAGTTCAACTTTGATGTCTGCAATATCGTGTTAGCCATTAGGACATTCAAAATATTTTAGGTTATATTAATAACTAATTAAATGTATTAATCAAATACGTATATTCGTAATATGTTTGTGTATATTTAATTAATAAATAATAATTGCGAAAGAGAATATGAACGTAGCCAAATGGAACAAACGTTCGCACTGAAACCTGATTTCACCGGATACTTGAAATGCCCGACTAAATAAATAACGGCTTCAGGATAAAGGATAATGCCAAAGGATATAGAAATAGTCGAGTTGTATATTTATTTAACCAAAAACCATACCACTATAATAATACTGAATGGAAAACAGAAGAAAAATTAAAAAAAAATAATAATTATAATCACAACGGATTTGGGTAATTGACATAAAATAAAATAGTTGAACCGTTTTAATAAAGTGTAAAAACTGAAAAGTTCAATCATATCGTTTAAAAACAGAAAATTAAAAAATCTTAGTTGAAAATTAGCAGTAAGTCAGTTCGACATGGAATGAATATTTAAGATCAGAATCACATAAATTTAATAATAATGTTAAAATAAATAATTATTATGGTTATATGTTAATACTTAACATGTTTACATACAAGTATGTTTTAGAAAATGGAAAAAGTGTTGTACTAAACGTAAATAATGATGTAATTTAATGATATTTTAATTAAATTTAACAATGTTTTGAGTTACATTACGGCATAGACTAAATTTACATACGAGACATAATATATCTATAATCCGGTACAATTATAATCAAATAAGTAGAGTGCGATATGCTATTTGTACACTTTAATCCAACGGATAATTGATTAATACGGGATGATTTTTGTTGTATAATTTTTAAGGGGTTTTTTTTTTCAACAACTCATGTTTAATTCCAAAATCGCATAAATTGTCGAATGTTTGGCACAGAAGATCATAGGTGCATTTTTTATTTAAAAGTATACAGTTAGCGATTCAAATAATTACACAAAGACACCAGTTCCGCAACGGTCATTAGTACGTGTGAATTTTCTTCTTTGCAAATTATGTAATATATATATATATATTATATATTATACATGTGTGTGAGTGTTGATTTTATTTTAAACGTGAACTATACGACGTTTGTGACCGCAAGGTCATTAGCATATTACTTTCATCAGCGGTCAAAAAACGAAATAAAAATATGGTATATTGTATTATGTATTATGCGCGTATTATACCATACATATTCGCCTATGTGGGTGGATGTAATATATTATGTACGTATAACTTATGTATACAAAATTACATACAAGCGACCGCAACCGCCGGTGTATAGCGAGAAAGACACGGAGATATCGTAAAGTGACCAAATTCGATTCGTATCCGCCATTTCGGTTGTGATTTCATTTCAGCCACCACCGCCGCCGCCGCCGCGCAAACATTATGCAATCCTTTTGAACCTCTCCGTCGCTACCGCCGTCCTTGATGCGTTTCGCCCTATAACCCTCTACAGCAACATCCCCCATTCCGGCCACCCCCTTTGCCCACACACCGTTACCAGCCATCACGCCATCCGCGTCCTACGGAATTCGAAAATCCCATTTGCGGCAGCCACACGTATTCGAATTTAATCAAAACGCCCTCCTCTTCACTCCTTCTCCTTCTCCTTTCCCTAGTGCAGTCCTTCCGGCGCGATCTCGCGAAAACACGTGCTTCAAAAAGTCCGTTCTGGAATACATGTATATAACGTAATTACTGCTTCTGCCGAGCCCGACCTATTATTATTACGTTCGGTACGACACCTACATATTATTATTATTTATAGACGTATTATAATATTATTATGTATAAGTACGCCACGATGATATAAATATACGTATTATATTATACATTCGAGTATATATATGGTATATATAGTATACGTTTCTGGAAAGTTTAACGGATGGATACATTTTGTAAAAAGTATATCCATATACTTAATTAGAAGATCAATATAAGTATATGCGATATATTTATCTCTGTTTAAATCAATCATTAGTTGAATTATTCATTTATTTCTGATCACCAACCAATTAAATTTTTTAAAAAAAAAGAAACAGCTGAAAATACACGGGAAGGTGTGAAAAAAGTTTAAATTGAAGTAGAAAACTTAAATGCAACTGATGCAATTTATAATTATGTAAACTTGAAATTCAGTCACAGCTTAATTTTTTCTAAGGTCGATTGAAAAGTAAATGTAGGTTTATGCAATAGCATTCCTTTTTAAGAATAATAATTTTTAATAACAATAGAAATAAAATGTATACATATAATTAAACTACAAATACATCAAGTCAAACATATGGTTGTACTCCAAAACAATCCGAAGATGTTGATAGAGTATTATACATTTTTATTTATAACAGTATTAGGTTTTTCTTTGTTTTCTCACTTATGTTTTATTCCTTTTTTAATTGTTTAGCTTAAGTTAATTTGTAAATTAACCATTGGGCTTCGCCCGTATTATAATAATAAATAAACAAATAAATAAATAAATAAATAATAAACAATTGAATATAAAAACGAAAAATTTTAAATTTGGATAATTACTGTACACTCGTGGATTAGATATAGTTAAATTAGATTGTTACATATGGCATACCGTTTAGACTTCAAAACTTGGCAGGTTAAAAACCTAAGATATTAATATTTATATTTATTGTGTATTCATGTAAAGACTACATAAATAATTGGATATATTCATAGGTGAAGTCTCCTGACAAAAGAGAAAAGTTTGTCAAGAAAAAAAATGTTCGATAAGAATTCCGTTCAAAAATGGGGTTATTAGAAGATTTGGTATTACAAGATATACTGTAATCAATACAATTATTTTTACAACGTTTTTGAATTAATATAAATTATGATGTAAATAGATTATGGCACAAAAAATAATGGTAACACAGCTAGGACATTTTTTAAAATAGAGAAAAATCGGCTGTTATTACTGGCTTATACACGATTTTAATTTAAACGAATTGGCGTAATATTGACTATAATGGAAAGTAGATATGTAATGAATACAGATACTTTCCAAACCTATGGTATTTAAATGGCAAAAATGTTTTTTTAATTTTGCCCTTGTTATTACATACTTCCATCTATGGATAGGATTTTATTTCTTGCAGCTTAAGTTATTCGTCATACATTTTTACCAGTAGTTAATTTTTCTTGTATATTAAACTCATATTTATTTATTTCAGGGCTTAAATAAAAAATAAATAAATAGTGTTTTTCGTTATTAGTTATTTTAACGTTATTCAAATGTTGTGTTCATCGTTATTGGCAATTTAAACGTTATTCAATATTTGCTTTTAACGTTATTAACAATTTAAACGTTATTCAAAGTTAACGTTTTCTGTTATTAGATATTATAATGTTGTCCAAGTTTTGCGTTTTACCGTTATTCAAATTTTGCATTTTATATTATAAAGACTAATATTTTATCAATATTTGGTTTCAATTTAAAAGCTACATTGCTTATTGTTTAAAAAAATTTAGAATTTCATATATTTTCATATATTATAGTATTATTAACTATACACAATTAATACTAATGTTTACCTAATTATATTTTATTTCAAACTTTTTCGTTAAATGTTTTCTGTTTTGTTATTCATTATAATACTCGATTATCGTTTACCATGTGTTATTCGTTATACATTTAGAATATCGAATATCGTTTTTTAATACGTTATTCATTATAAATTTTAATCATTTATGGTTTGCGGAAAGTTATTCAATATAATTTCTAATAGGTTATTGATTACAAAACGTTATTAATTATCTATTTAATCGCTTTTTTTTTAAAAAAGAAACGTTATTATGATTACGTTAAAAAACGTTTAGAAGCCCTGATTTATATAAAATATTATATATTGGTTCATTTATGTATGAAAAAAAAGTTATGAAATCTAATCATAGAGCAATTGTTTGAGAAAAAACAAGAATGTTAAAATAAAAATTATAAAAATAGCAGAGAACGTCACACCACAAAAATATTCTGATTAAAAATGAATAAAGACCTAATAAATATGTTGCTAAATAAGTTTCATTGGATGCGGTAATATGAGAAATGCATGTCCAAAAAATCATCAAACACTTTCGGTGAAGTTAAACTTCAGCTTGTCATGCACGAAGAAAAAATTAGTTACTTATTTTAATTTGATTCTGAAAACCAAAGTTGTTGAAATAAATTTGACACTGATGTCGATTCGGAATAATACACAATAATTAAAATATATTGTTTTGCTTAATACTATTTACTTTAAAAAAAAATTATTTACATATATAAAAAAATACATAAAGTATAAAAAAAAATGTTCTAAATAAAAATAAAAATCTAATTTTATGTAAGCTAAATTTATTTTTCAGAAAACTGTGTGCCGTCTAAGATAAAAACTATGGTCTAACTAAATGAATTTATCTAGATTCACGAGATGTTAAATTTACAAAAAATACACGCACATAATTTTTTAAATTTATTTATGACGTCAACAATTAAATATTAAATATAATACATAACATATAGTAACAAAAACAATTATTTACTATAGGTTATTAAATGCACTAAATATATTCTAAAAGTATATTTTTTATATAAGTTAACCGTGCTGTATAGTCGTATATTTATGTATAGATCGTGCCAGGATTGTTTTACGATTCTAGAATAAACGTGATTTAATTGATTGTTAACGGACCATGATATAATATTATGCAATGTACGGTAACGGTTTGTGTTTTGATTTTTTTTTTTTTTTTGTGTAAAATAAACTTGGTACTCATGATAATGTATAAAATATTATTATAACTCGAACTAATAGTCAAATTGTATTAACTTTGTACAAATTATTCTGGCTTTTGCGTCCACAACTAGTTTATTATTATATTATAATTTAAATTGTTTATCAAATGTTATTAATAATAATAATAATAATAATAATTATTATTATTATTATTGAATTAGCACTTAACTAAACTTATGTAGGTTTATTAATATCAATATTTTCTAGGTATCTAATAAGAAAAATATAATAATTAGCTAAATTATGTTTAAAGAATAAGACGTAAAAAAATTTATCTCAATTCTATCGAAATAGAATTGATTTTATCTTGTCTTGATCTAGATATATTTCATTGTTTCATTATCTATATTTATCTCGATAAATATTGATTGCAGATATCTTATATATATTAAGATAAAAAAAAATATCTAAGTTCATTAATGGCCATCGGAAATAATTTCGGATTTTGTGTTACTTTATACTTACTGTAGACTAAACGTTTTCAATTAATTTACTAACGTCAGAGTTGGTATGCATGGTCAAGTCGAAAAAATAATACAAATTTAATGAAAATTTTTGTAACCGTAACATTATTTTACAAACTTTACCAGATTATAGAGTTTATATT
The DNA here is from genome assembly GCA_034509805.1 of Sipha maydis. NCBI lineage: Eukaryota > Metazoa > Arthropoda > Insecta > Hemiptera > Aphididae > Sipha > Sipha maydis. The sequence goes on along the minus strand of JASXSY010000210.1, from coordinate 72,329 downwards.
ATGTTTAAATACACTTCTTCTTTAAATATAAAACCTCTTTTATTGTAACAATTTTTAAAATATACAACTAAATAATCCTTAGAAATGTTAATAATTTTAACGTAGTGGAAGTTATTAACTAAAGTTTGAAAAGAATTAAAATTAAAAACACAATTTCCCATTAACTAAATAATGTAAAAATGAACGAAGTCAGTAAAATGGAAATAATTTATTATGAAATAATAGTAATAATGATGATAATAATAAAAAAAAAAAATAATAAAAAAACGATTAACTACCACTACGTAACTCTGTATTTTCGTCAATTTCAAAAGTAAATTTAAAATGTATTAAAAGTTTAAAAATACCCACGATTACATTTTGTAATAATTCATTATTTACTAAACAAATCACGTCTCTAAGACTAGCGAGGTCAGCACATTATCTACGACCAACGGAAGTGAAAAATTAAAAAAAAAACTTATTATTAATGCACGTAAATATTATGGATTTTTCTTTTTTTTATTTATCTTAATTTATTGCAAACATTGTCCACAATGAATGTTCTTTACAAATCGTTACCGTCACGGTCTCTTAATACCGATATTATTTATTTTCAGTATTGTGTATAGAGAGAGTGAACATTGTTCCTAACCTTTTTAAATATGCGTTGCTTTTGAATTTTTTAACAGTTTTAATACTATATTCATCGTAATCGTTATATTTAAAAATGTTAACAAACTTTGAACATTGATTTCACGAGTCGCATTGTAATAAATCTAGAAAAATCGTACTTCAGAGTCAACTGTTCGTCCGAACAATTGTTTTTGCTGTTTTATAAAGAGTTTACATTTTTTTCATAGTGGACACTTTCATTTTTTGATAACGGTAACATTTTAATTCGTATATTCTCGCGATGATTCGACGTCTATTATTATCACCAACCGCCAGTGTCGTATGCAACGTAATACTCACACGGAATTCCATGACGTCAATAAGGAATTTGTTCCGACAAAAAAATATCACTGCAAACCGCTGCACATATTATGGCTGACATAACATTCGAAGTGTTGAACTAGACCGTTCAGTAATTACACCCCGAATCACGCCTCGATTAGCATCCGTGCGTGGAACTTGACAGCGCCTATGTACATTTATGGAGATCCGTTTGAAGTAGATGATCAGTATCATACGGATGGGTGCACGCGTTACTGACCGGGATCGGAGGTGATTCGCAGTGGATATTTATACTTAACAGACGGCAGCCGATGCAGGCGTGAGGTCGGCCGTAGGTATTGTACCGGTGATTGGACGTGCGGAGCCGCGAAAACGGAAGCCAAACCGATGTAGGTGAAAAGGTATCGTCGCCGCGGGGACGGAGTGGGTGTTGTGATCGTGCGTGTGAATACAATAAAATAAATATCGCGTAGCTCATTGACGGCGGAGAGAAGTGGTAGTTGTGTATAGGCGTGTGTGTCTAACATAAAACACCCCGTCGTCGTGCATTCGCGCACGGCAACCAACCCCAACATGAGACGGGATAATGTTATAAAAAAAAAAAAGTATAAAAACATTTTATACACTTACTCGCACGCGTGTACATACGAACGTAAACGTACGCAAATATGTAAGTGAATAATCTAGTACGTATACATACGCGAAACGCACGCCACGAAGTTGTGTTTTCACAATATGTGCGCGCGCGCGCGCGTGTGTGTGTCCGTGCACCTAAATCTGTTGGGAGTGTATCTACACGAAATGCTTTTTCATTGGGAAATTCTGTTTGCGACACGCTTCTTACTCGGTTAATTCGATTGAGCGCGGCGGCGCGTTGTCCCAAGGGGAGATCGCGGCGTATATTATTCACATCGGTGTTTTTGTTCGAGACATTCGCAGCATAAATTGTGGGGACATTGCAGAGAGTGAGAGAGAGAGAGAGAGAAATCGGGAGAGAAAGGAAAAAGGGAAAAGGAAAAAAAAATTACATGTTTTTATTGTCATACCAGATCCCCTTCTAATGACCGGCTACGATGGAATATAATGTACGCTGGACATTAAGAGACTGTATCCGGTACTAAATCCATACTGTTGCCGTCCAATGAATTCTATTAGTTTGGGAAATAACTCGGGTCGGGGGAGAGGGCGATCGTTTCCGCTTTTCCTGTTACGCGCGGCGGGCGCTACGAGCCAACGAGTTTTGGGGCGTTTCACTGTTGAAAAGTTGCAGATTCATCGACGACTATTGCACTCCAACTGTAGTAATACGCGTATAATGATCAACCGTGATTTCACCGTCTGTTCCGTCTTGATTCGCGCCCTCTTAAGATCAATCGATTATGGAAATTGAACGGGTCTGCTTTTCCGCGTTCGAGAATAACGTATAACATTGCGCGCTATACATCTGTATACAAGAACATTTAATAATGATTATTAAAATCGTCCACCACCATAATACGAGTAAATTGCAAAATGAGAAAACTACCGTACTTTCGTTTTGTCATAAATATATATTTACACCGTTTTTATGGACATGTTGTCGAGATATGATTTTAACTCATCTTTGGCACGCCACTGTCGAGTGTGACACATTCGATACACAATACGTGCAATTTGCTTTAACGAAATCCGTCTTATATTCTACACGTTCAACATCTACAGTTTACTTATTCATATCAATTTTCTTTCAGTTAAACTGTTTATTTTACTAAATATATGTATTTGTACGTATATCGTTCCTAATTATTTAAATCATTACGAGTTTGAGATATAAGGTGCGTTATCAGGATTTTAAAAATAATTCGTGTTTCAGTATCCCATGATTTAACAAATTCTCTTTCATGATTTCACATAGAAAATTACACATAATTAAACATTACTTACTCTTGTGAAAAAAAATTGTTGAATTAGTGCAATGTTTACACTTATAGCACTATTACACCACTGGTTGATGCTTTTTTAGATGTTATCGATTCAATTATTAAAAGCAATACAATTTTCATGGATTTAGAGAAGATTTTCTCTATTAAGAGAGAACGAGAAAAGAAATAATGAAAAACGTCGTGATTTAAAATGGTATAATAATACATAAGGTATAATAATAATTATAATGATAATAATAATAATAATAATAATAATAATAATAATAATAATAATACTTCACACTTACACATATATACGCGTCGAAAACGTCTAATACAATATTTAAGTCCAAACGTAGGGGGGTAACAATAGGGGTAACAATTTGAACTACTACCGCTATAGCTGATGATGAACTTAATTTAATTTTTATTACAGTGTTGTAAATATTACTATGTCCGATTGGAAATATTGTTCAACCGAGTATATTACTGTGTCATAATTATTTTTAATTTTTTTCTTTCGGTTACGAGAAACGCATGAATTTAATTACGAATTATGGTTATATTATAATAGATATACACCTAGAAAAAAAAAAATGAAAACAAAAAAAAATACGCATTCGTATATTTCTATTTTATTTTTTATTCTTACTTAAATCACGTCTTACGTTATAATAGTTTTTCTACTTAATATAAATATGTTATTCATGAATATTATATACGCAACATACTACCAGGCATGTACATAATTATAATATTAACGTTACTACTAAAATGTAATGGGAAAAATGAAGGCTATAATTGAGACACTACGCAAACCAAGATGGTTGTAGAATATAAGAAAATTAACGAAAAAAAAAAAGGAAAAAGAAAAACCCGAAAACAAATCGAAATCAATACAGATTATAATATATTGGTTAATATATACTGTTATTGTAAAGATAATGTGTTAAGTATTGCGAATAACCATTTGGTTGACGGATTTGACGTGTTATAATTTATTACAGCGAACACACTCGATGTTTACGCTGAGAGCGGGTCCAGGGGCTTGAAATATAGAGGTGGAGGTTGATGTTCAAAAATCGAACCAAACCGGTTAACGTACAGGAAATATAAACAAAAGTTCCTAATCCAGTCGGATATGATGCATAATTAGTTCGATTGATTTTTTTACGTAAAATTATATTATGCGGACCAGTACAATTTTCAAGCCATCTTTCTGCGTGCCTCTGAATCATACACATGTGTTAATAATTACGAAAACGCCTCTCCGAGTCAGTGGCGCGTGTGCACTTGAGTGATTGGTGATGGTGGTGCTGAGTGGGACGTCGATGAGGAACGGTTGCGGTTTAGTTGTTGGATTCGGACGACACGAGTGGCTGTGGCGACGAGACCAGACCGGACTGTTCCGTCGCGGTGGCCACGGCCACGGTGGTGGTGTTTGCGGTGGCCGTGGCCGATACGCCACCGGTGGCCGCGGGAGCAGTGGTGGTCAGTGACAGCGGCTGCGGGTGCGGCAGTTGCTGTTCCGGTTTCCGGTTGGCGGCCAGCGCGTGCAGTGTGGACGTGAGCGAAGGCAACTGGAGCCCAAGGCCGACGGGCAACTGGAGCGCGGCGGCCGCGGCCGCGTGATGCTGCATGTTGGCCACGTGCTGCAGGCTGTGGAATAACGCGGCCGAGTGTTCCTGCGCCTTGCGTCGCAGCTCGGCCACGCTGGACGAACGGTGCTCGGCTCCACCGCCTTCGGCCATCGACCCGAACGGCTTCATTGTACAGCAGCTGCATCCGAACCCTGCGGACAAGCGAAACGCGGCTAAATTAAGACAGATCCGGTATTCGGTCATTGGAGCGTTATACATGTTGGAGAGTAGCGAGCACGAGTTGTAGTTAAGTGCAGTTAAATGTCAAGTTAGTATCAGCTATGTTCAAGAGAAAAGCAACCGTAGGTGTAACCTTGGTTCGGTTGAATCCGACGGCCAGGCCGATCGTGTGTAGTAGACTCAGCGCTCGTACGTATTGCATATATTTGAATTATGTTTTTTTCAGATGCCTAACAAACTTTATTATACACTTATTATGTTAATTAAACCAATTTTATGACATTTAATTTCGCGTTTGCGCACAACTTTTTTTTTAAATGACAACTTCCCCTTTTTTCGGGTAATTATTGTAACCCATATTTTTTTATGAATTTTAATAGCCAAACCAACTTCCTAAGTTAAAAATTTGCAGAGTGATGGATATTTAAATGTATGATATTAATTAAAATAGTTTCATAGATATTTTTGGATTATCACAAATTGTATTGAATTCATATCATATAACAATCAAACATATTAATTTAATTTTCATAATGGGATATTTTAAAATAATAAATTATAGGTACAGGTTTTTCAACTATTTCATTACTATAGTTATCTGCATCAAAAGTAATTTAGATACGTTACATTGACTGCCTTCATTTGAAATAGACCAGTGCAATTACCAATGTCGTCGTATTTGCTTTAGTGGCATGAATGTAATTTTGCTTGCGTCAATTATTTTATAATAAATCTTAAGTTCATCTTTATGTTCGTAAATAAAAAAGTTTTAGTTTGAAAAAATTATGAATAATTCAGAGAAAGTTGATATGCTTTTTATTTATTGGGAATGTGAAAAAAATTCACGACACGCTGTACACGTTTATGCTGAACGTTACCCGAGTATGTTTTTTAATTATTTTTCATTGTACGCATTTTAGATATTATGATCTAATTAGTTAAAGCAATTAAACGATTTTTTTGGTTTTTCTAAATTCAGATAGGCAACACCTATCACATAGTTATTTTTATATGTTAAAAAGAAATTTAAGAAATACAGGGTCTTTTTCTAATACAAAAGTTAATGTCAACCAACAAACCAGACGAGCCAATACATTAGGTAAAGATATCGAGCTTCAAGTGTTAGCATATGTAAAAGAAAATCCCAGTTAGTACGCATCATGTCGGTTTTGAAATAGGTATTTCTCATAATGCAATTATTTAATATATTCTTAAAATTTTTAAAAAAATAAAATGCATCTATATAAACCCGATTTAGTCCAACACTTACGTCAAGGTGATGCTGAACGTAGGATTACATTTATTTCTTGTCAAATTACTCAATTAAAAGACAATCATATTATTTTAAATTACATTCTGTGGACAGATGAGTCTAAATTTACCAACAATGGAATTATAAATAAATAAAATAATCGCTATTGAGACAATAAAAATCCCCATTGAACTATTGAAACAAACAACCAATTTGTCTAGAAAACGAATGTTTGGTGCGGTTCGATTGTAAGTAAATTGTTGGGACCTTATTTTTACAACGGTACATTAAATGGAAGACTTTTTAACGATCATGTTAGACGATGTTTCTCTTGCGACAAAAAACAATTTTATTTTGCAACAAGATAGCGCTTAGCACATAATGCTATAGTCGTGAGGAATTATTTGAATGAACACTTTGAAAATCGTTGGATTTTAACTTATAGGTTAGTACAATGGCCACCTCGATCCCCAGTTCTCATACCATTAGACTATTTTTTGTGAGAATATCTAAAAACTATTGTCTATGTTGATCCACCAGTTGTATGCATTTGAAATATAAAATTAATACGACATATATTCAACTTTCTGAAGAACAAATATCACGAGCAACAAATAGAGAATTTCTACGGAAGGCTGAAACATGTTTGAATTGTAATGGAGAACAATTTGAACAATTCTTAAGATGAAAAAATGTAATTTTTAATCATCTAAAAAATTAATTAAAAATATTAGCTATATTTCTTTTTAATTACCTAGAGATACAAATTAAAATAGAAAAAACTTTGATATGGGGAAAGGATTATCCCTCCTCGAAGTACTAAACATATTACTAGAGGATATCATAAAAGGAATTATTTAAATCATAAAAACTTATGGATGATTAAAAAACGTCGAAAAATAATATCAAATATTTAAATAACCATAACTCTGCTAATTTTTAAAGTTGGTTTAGTTATTAAAATTCATAAAAAAATATATATTAATAATTGCACAAAAACGGGGAGTTGTCATTTAAAAAAAAAAGTTGTTGTGCGCATGTACGAAATTAAATGTCATAAAATTAGTTTGATTAGCTTAATAAGTGTATAATAAAGTTTGTTAGGCATCCAAAAAAAAATAATTCAAATACATGTAATTCGTACAGAGTTGTACAGTGTTTCCAACTATATATTACACATGTATATGGTATTTCTCAACGTTACATGGAACTATAAAAACCAACCGTTCTTAATAGTTATAGTTAAAAAGGTCTCAAAAATGTATCGATGATAATGAACTTTCTCAATCGTATTTCCTCCGATTTTTACATTTCAATTGCATTGTCCAAAACATATTATTCGGGAAATTTATTGAAGTCGAAATTCGATTCGAATACTTTGATTAGGGCGAAAATTAAGTTAAAATGCTAGATTTTGTGTATTACAAGGTTTACGTCTTTGGGTATTACTTAATCATATTTACCTACTTTACTAATACGAGTAGATAAAAATGAGTAATCAAATGTACGGTGAAAATAAAGTTTTAATAGATGGTTGAAATTATTGCTAATACTGATGAATTTTAATGACAGTTTATAATTAAAAAGTTTTGTTGAACACAAGAAATGAAGAATATAAATTAAAAGTAAGTAATAATATTTGTTTTGAATAATCATAATTATAATAATAATATTATTTTCAAAACTATAATATTTTATGCAAATCGATTTTACAGTCGACGAGCAAAGATTTGGCAATCTGACTTTGAATGATAATGCATTTTTTTAATAACTTTACGAAAACAACATAATTTGTTAAATTATGTTAAATTAATTTATGAATCCAAAAATGCCAGTAAAGACTATACTTTTTTTAACATTTTGATACTAATGAAATTATGTTATTAAAAACCTACGAGTAATATAGTGCGTATAGAGGTTTCATAAATAGATTGCATTATGAATATATTTAAATTTTAATCATGAACATTTTTTAATTAACTGTAATTTTTAAATTATTTTAAATTTAATAATAAAGAAACCATTTAAACCTTTTATGTAACGTCGAAAGTAAATGTAAGAAACGACTCAGTGGGACGATGAATAAAACATTTTGTAATTTTATTATGGCAACGTGAAAAATAATTCTTTGTTTCCTTGGTAACATTATAATAAAATAGTGCTTGTCATAACTTGGGTACTGTAAGAAGATATTTAGTTAATTAAACAATTTTCACTTGTTTACGGCTTACTAACCATGTTACACTATACTGTAATGACGTTGACATGGATATTTTATCAAACACTGTTTTCGAATCAGTCACTTGCTTTAATTTTATGTAAAAACAATTTGTATATACTATAAGGGGTTTCATCTTCGTCTCTTTTATTTTATTTTTTCACTCCGAAGAAGTAAATGCTTAATATAGAATTCCATTGCGCGTCATTCCGAACAACCAAATTGATTTATTCTCTACCGACGATTGAAAAACATCGTAAGATAGTTTTAAGATAGTTTCACTTTGCCAAAACGTGTACAAAGCAATTTGTAAACCGTTTTCTTGGTTTTATGTATAAGCTTATTACATCACCAGATACCTCTTTAAGTTTTATCCTTCTTCACTAACTTTTGACACATAGTTTTATATCTGATTAACTTACTTACTTCCACGCGGTAATTTGTCTGTAGGTACTGTTTACAAGTTTTAGTAATTTATTTAATATACCGTTCTTTGTTTAATCAAACTACCTTTTGTATACAAGTTTATATTTTATTTTTAAATTCGTTGATTTTCACTTAATAAATACGGAAAAGATTTTTAGTTCAATCAGAAAATCAAAAAAAAAAAATCAATCGTTCTAAATCCATTATACATAGGTGGGCCGATATTTATTCTATAAATTGATCTGAAGAGTAATTAGTACAAAACGTAGTGAAAAACTATTCTTGAATTCCTACGAACTATTTTATTATTATTAGCCAACTATATCGATAATAAGAAACGGAAACAAATATGTTTTTAATTTTGCATAATGGTACGAAAAAAATTAAAATTAAAATATAAAAAAATCCTGCTGTATAGCGGTCGAGTGGGAGAAGCGATGAGTAATTTTCATCGTAAAATAAGTAATGATTGAAGCGGTGTTTGACGTTATCGCGGTGCTTGTAATTTCGTTAGAAGGAATAACCGGGGGAAACTGATAAAACAACGGAAAAAAAAAAAAAAAAATCCGACCACTATAATCCTTTACTTCCCCTCGCTTGCCCACTCGCGTGCCGCCGCATGTGCGACGAATCAGTTGCCGTCGCATCCGTTTTAGGACGCAAATTAATGGACTTGTCCTGGCCGCCGCCTCCGCCGTCGCGCGGATGACAACGCAGACGATGATGATGATGACGACGACGACGAGACGACGACGACGACGGCACCACCGTAAAAAAAATACGGTCGATCAAGAGCGTGTGTGTGCGCGGCCGGCGGGCGGGTGTGAAGCCGGTCCGATGTGAAGCAATGTGCATATAAATATACGTATACGTGTATAGATTATAATAACAATTATGATTATTGCGAAAAGGCGGCAGCGTCGGTGCAAATTGGTTTAGTCTCGTACACCGCGACACCAAAAGACACCGCCACCACCCTTTTGCGATACATCCCTTTCTCCTCTTTTCGTCCGTCATTCGATCCATTAATAACGCCGCGGTTGCCGTGCCCGCCGTTACTCGTGCGCGTATCGTCGTTATTTATTAAGGGATCCGTTTGATTATTATAACGCACGCGCGCGCAGGCACGTTCTCCTGCTCGCACGCACCGCGCGACTTATTCGCCTCTCTTCGTCGTAACTGCAGCACACCCCCCCATGCCCCATGCCCACCGTCACTTCGGCCGTAAAGGCGTACGTGTGTATTATAAAACGTATATATATATGTACACGCACGCGTGTGCGCGTTACACATACATTTATATACGTGTATATATTATTATGTACCCGTCGTAAACTTGGCGCCGAAAGCCGCCCCGCACGATAAATCTCCCAAAGTTATTCCATTACGGGAACGGGACTGCCGGGACGCGATCGGTGGCGAGGGAGTGGCGGCCGTAGAGCCTCAGGTGCGCGCGCGGTGAACCCGCCCGCCCGGCGCAATGCCCACAGCTAACGCGATAAAACCACCACCTCCCCGCTCACGCGCCTCAAACGAAGAACGAGATACCACTGGGTAACTGCAAGAGTATATATATATACATATATGTATAGACGTGCTATACCACCACCGCCGCTTCTTTAAACCGATTACTGTATTATGACAAACGTATACGTGTTTATGAAATATTCTGTATCGCGCGTAAACCGTGAACACATTTGCGCATCGATTTCACGACGTGTGCTCGCGGTCTTATCACTGCCCCGGGAGGTTTTTAAAAAATTATACTGTGGATAATTAATATCGTTGTGTGATAAAATCCTGGATACGTCATTGCCGCAAATCGAATGGGACGCGCCATCACGAATGAACAGTGAACCCGTCGATTTATATGGTTTAATAACACGGAGGAAAACACGAAAAACTGACCCGTTACGGGGTTTGCAATTCGGAAAAAAAGCGTCGGCAGAAAAATCAAATAGAATCGTCGTTGTGAAACCGGTAATTTGATTCCACGATTGACAACCGAGAGAACGATGCAGCGCGCGACCGACTCCTAAACGGTAGTAATTTGTTGGTTCGATTATTTATACTTGGATGTAATACTATATCAAAATGTGAATTGTATACAATTTATGAGCCGTAACATACATTTCAGATGGATTAAATATAAATAGCAGACACTTAACGTTCGTAAACAGTTTAAATAGACGAAGACGACGAATTTTATACAATTTCACACCCAAGTACAAACATATCAAACTTCCATCATACACATTCAATTCCACTATTTTTAGACTTTAATTTTCGTAAAATTAAAATTTGTTTACATATATACTCGTATATTTTCAGTCAATATGAATATTTAATAATTACTCGTATGGGTTATTTTTTTTAAATTTATACTCTCTGTAGAATTTTATGACTTCATATGTGTTTGTAATACTGCACACAATAGTGCCAACATCACGCGGTACATTTACGCATTAATGATTATTGACGTATAGTTAAAATAATTTTATTTTCATGGGATTTCTTTATTTCGATTATATTTCGCATCCTATGGACTACAGTTAATACATTCGACACCATATACGAACGCACATATAATTATAAATTAATGCGATTTCAGAGTATAAAGAGCTTATTACATGTTTTGGCTAAATGCAGTTTAAGGTATTACAAACTAATTGATGAATTAAATTTTTATTTTGGAACATATTTATAGTTGTTATGAAGGTTAATTATGTTTGTTAATAAAAGAGCGAAATATTAAAAAAGAAACTCCTTATTTTTTCGATATAAACATTATGACACCTTCGAATTGGATATTTTTAATAATAGTCACATACTTATGGTAAATTATTTTAAATATTTACTATATTATCTAGTCATGATCATTTGATTTATTTGACCTATACTGTTTTATAAAATGTTTTTATTTTACTTCTATCAAACTCCTTATCCATCTTCTTGTAGCTCATAGTTATTATGTTTTTCCCTAAATTCATATTTTATTATTTTGTTTAATTTTGTTCTACAATGCATGATATGTAATTACGTAATTATATTTATACAGTTCGTTTTTTTTAAATATGCTTATTTTATCTGGACCTGTTCAATATTGATTTTTTTATTACGGTGTAATAAAAATTACCTCTTGAATTTTATTATAACAGTTTATTATTTATTAATTTATTAATTATTAAATAGTTTATGACATAGTATATTATTATGGATATTAATATCACCATTGAAATGTATTCTTAACTTTTCGTATAATTTTCTATTATAAATTTAGTACGAGTATATATTACATAAATTATATAACTATATTAATTTAACGTGGTCCATAATTTCTCTTCGTTATTATTGTAAAATATCCTTGGATGACTAAGTGTGGTTAATAATTTAATTTTAGCAAAGTTCTATAGAACAACTGACACTTGATTAAATAAGTAATAAATTTCAAATTGTAGTTTGACTATATATTATCATAAAATTTCAATTACACGATTAAATTCAGTTAAAATGTATTCAAACCGGTGCATGTTTTGTAACGTTATATTAATATTTAATACGTTAGACATTAGTTAAGTAAACTTTTCTAGATTATATAATGCAATACAAATCCCTCTTAATGAATTATAATACTCCGTATTTATTATTCACATATGTTTTTTATTAACTCAATAAGTATTCATGTTTTTCTTTTTTTTATCACTAAGATAAAACAGACTTATACCTGAATTTGTAATAATTTATTTACTTATACCTTACATTTTCAAACACAATCATAAAAATAGAAAATATATTACATGTATTTAGTATGAAATTTTAATGATATTATATTTATAAGCGTAAATTATTTTGAATGTATAATTTTTGTTCGATATAATAAAAAATGTTAAATTATTTTTATAAATTGATAAGATTTGATAAAATAAATGATTTGTTCCGTTTAACCGAAATGTTTATAAATATGTCTAAATATAGTACTCAATTTTTGGATAATTAAGTATTATAATAATTAGTATTAAATTATAAAAAATTAATAATTGCATATTTCTTACCTTTGAGACCACTGAATAAAGGCGATGGTAGTGATCCAAAATGAGGCGGAAGAAATATCGGTCTGGATATTGAAGGATCAGATACTGGTCTGAATCCATTTCTGTAAACAAAACATAAAAAATAAATCAGACAATGAGCTTTTTATTAATTAATATTATTTGTTTTAGTTCTGAATATCAATTGTGTTTATATTAATTTATTCGCATAATATAATTTATCAAAATTATTATTCTCTTTTTGTTCGAATTTGTTTACTATCTAATAACATAGAGTATTTTAAATTGTTTAATTATTAATTATAATCAGCTGTAAACAATAATCCTATTTAAAAATTACACACATTTCTATAAGATTTTTTGGGTTGTTTTTCATCATTTATACATATACAACAGAAAAACGGAGAAGTTTATTGAAGCGACAATTTTATCTTTTTACTTCAGTAATTTTGTAACGGTTTGTACAAATCTGTTAAAAATCTACTTGTTATGCTATACACGCAATACGCAATACAATCGGACACTATTCATAAGTTTTCCAAACGATTTTTGGTAATTAGACCAGTAATCCTAGTTTTTATTTTTAATTATTGTATAGGCTGTCATGTTTATGTTGGGAAAAGGTTAGTTTATGTTCTGTTTTCTGTATTCTTGACATTTGTAGACCCGGCAATAGGCATTAGGCTTTTGAATGCATTTTCGGCCGAATAAAATTAACCTAACCTAACAGTTTATTATTAATTAGTACTTTGTCCGATACACAGTGTACGTCAATAATATTGGTTGGTAATGTTATGGTATACACCGAGGTCATAGGATCGACGATATACATATTTCGTTTTCGGCATACAACCGAATATTATAATGGCTAAGAATAAATGTAATTAAATATTTCAACAAAGTATTAAGCGTATTATTAAAACATTAAACATCCTGTGTTCATTACATATATTTTGGGTTTACAACTTTTGCGCCAGTGGGATAATTGGAAAATTAATATTCCATTGGCGCCTCAAGGATGCCAACGGGCAGTGCCAAGGAATTCTCGATTGCACAGTGTGTGTAGAAGTCGCGTTCAGTCGGTGCGTGTTCAAAACGTTCCCGGTCGTCGTTCGGTGTGTATAATCGATTCTCACATGCGGTATTCCGCACAGCACTATCATTACGGTCGTACTGCACTGTCGGAGGTGAATATCTGCAGTTTTTTTTTTTTATGTTTTTCTTCTCCCGTTCCGTTTTTATTTCCACGACATAACGCGTTATCCAGTCGACTGGTGCAACACAATAATAATACCGTCTTACCGCTGGCGAGAGATTATCGTTTTTCGCTCGCGCACCGTTTCCCCGTTCCAAACGGTATAGTGCTTAACGACTGCCGCTACTGCCGGTGCTGCGACAAAACGTATGTATCCAACTACATGTATACGTGTGTGTCTGTCAGTGTGAGTGCGTAAGTGTCTGTGTGTGCGCACGCGAACAATGATGTCCGGAACCGGAAGTTTTTTAAGTCCGCAGCCCATGCGCGTACACGTTTAATAGAGACGTCATCGGTGCGGGTGTTTATTGCACTCGGAAGGAACTGGCAAATGGCCCGGGACGACGGCGGCGGCACAGGGCTGCACGGGACTCGGGACAATGGCCGGCTGCGCACACGGCGGCGGCGGCGGTGTACACGCACCGTGACGCGATGCCGCGTAATTGACGTTAAACTGTGTCTTGTGCCGCGCCGCGCGTCGGATCCGGAGAAAATGCCGCGGCCGATGCGCGCAGCTGAAGGGACATTCGTGACCGCCCCCGCGAGCTGAAAACCGTTTTATTCGTTTGCTCGTTCAGCTCCTGCTGTAGGTTCATACGCCCGTTTACTAGCTGAATTACCCGGCTTCGCCCGTGAAAATATATGCTTGTCTTTATGTTTGGTTAGGTTACTATAGGCAAATAAAAATAAAAGTAAATTGCAGTGTTCCGTCTCGTTTCGACCCGGGTTTGGGACTGGCGTCAAGTCTCTTAATGCTGGCATGGTTAAAAACTGAAAAGTTTCATGGCTTTTTATTTAGCTGCGCAGACATGCTTCAGCCCGGGTTAAGGTGCGTTTTTCGTGCAGCGTCCGACGCATTATCACTGGACTGCACATTTTTTATGTAACCGTTTTACTACTCGCTTCAACGTCGTGTGTCGGTAAAATGACGCAACGCGACTAGTCTGGATTAGTGCTGCGCCTAGACGTGCCGTATCTAAACATTAAAAATGTCCAAACAATTTGTGTTTTCATCAACCGAAGATGAAACACTAATTGAATTAGTTGAACAAATTGTTGACAGTGTTACAACGCTACAACACTAATATAGCCTATGAAATTTGGAAAGCAAATGACAAAGAGCAGCAAAAAGATTCACCTATAGCCAAAGTATGACTGGTACATAATTTTAAAAAAAATTTGTTTTACAACATGAAATTATTTTACGTACATATTATGGTTATGGTTATCACAAATAAGTTAATTAGTAGGCAATTTTCATTCTAATACAAACATTTTTATTTTTACAATTAATTTTTTAAATTAAGTATTCTAACTCTACTGTTGAATGTATTTCTCTGATAAGAAATCATTCTTAAATGTAATTTATTATTTAAACTGTCGCTTTACTTTGAGAATTTCAAATATAATATTATTATTTAAAATAAATTGTCGTTACATCACGATGAAGATATTTGAAAAATAAATTAAAAGTCAAGACGCATGCAAAGAAAACAAGCGAACGTTGCGTCTAGACGCAGCGTTCAGGCGCAGATAAATTCTGCGTTTGGACGCTGCAGGGAAAACGTACTTTTACTGTAATTTTTTTTTTTTTTTTGCAAAGCTGCGCTGTGGGGTATTGAAAAATAAACAACCATAAATACATAATTGTTCAACTAATTTATAGGGTTAAAATTAAATCTAAGACTTGCTTCGCGATGTACTATTTCATTTAAAATAGTTAAATTCATATAAATTTGTTTTTCTTTTGCTTACAACCGTAGAAATAATACACATTTATTCGTATAAATTCACACTAATTTTATGCTGTAATCGAATCGTAGAACTGATTTCGATCAGTGGTTTCATTCATTGGTGAAATGGACCAGTGGCGTATATATAATTGTTTCTTGTAAGGGGAGGATATCTTTTTTAACTGACTACTGTAATAAAAAAAATGTACATATTTTTATTTATTCGTATACATCGTTTAATCGAGATAAATAAAACGATGATAAAGTACATTTTTTTTCTATCATTTTTTCATTTTTTATAAAATCATTTTTTTATGAGTTTATAACATTCATAAAATACAAAGAATAGTATTAAAGTTGAATTAATTATACAAAAAAAAAAAAAAAATAAGCTCATAGGATGAGTATCTATTCCCGGAAACCTATCGAAATGGACTACTATAGAATACGTCTGTGTCTGGCTGGCTCAAAGTGTTTACTTTTTATTTTATTTTTTAGATCCGTCTCAAACCTAATACTTTATCAATATTTTTGAATTGAAAAATGATAGCCATTTCAATCATATGATACTGTTTACTTTACTTGAGCACGATAAAAACCCCTCTCTGTTGCAGCGCTGCTGACACTATAATAATAACACGCCTACGAGGTTACAAACCGCTATCGGATTTGGATTTTATGAGTATATTTACACGTACGGATTATTATTGAACTTTGTGTTCGACTCATAAAACGATATCAAATTAGAGTCAAATATAACTCGTATAATGTTGCGTAAATATGATTTACAGATATTATAAATATTTATTATACACCTATGTACTGGTCGTTTGCTGTTTGTCGATTTTTCGGTACGTTATGATATTTGACTTTATAATGAGAAATATGCGTTCAATTTCAAATTGACGTGGTGCTCTCGTGGAAACAATATTCGTCCGTTTACAATTTCCTAACTAGGATTCGGACGATCGTAATATTCTTACCACGCTCGCGCGTCCCATTGTTCATTTCGATCGCGTTCGCAGCTACAGCGATTACGATAAACAAAACAGCTCAACCGAGCACCGGTGTGTAGCACCGAACACTGTTCTTCGATTGCTGCAGCGACCGGACGAAGCGTGTATTATATTTTTTTTTTTATAATTTTTTTCCTTTCTCTCCGTGCTCTTCCTTTTTATAACTCATGCGCGCGCGCGCGTTAAACGAAAGGACCGCGGGCAAACATAATTTGGATAATTCGCAAATTGGCATCAGCAAGCAGCCGCTAACGAGAGGATGAGATATCCACGTTAATTAGATCGAATTAGATTGCGCGAGAGGGACGACGGCTGCTGTGTGGCAATTCGCGGGGCTGGCGGTGACGGTCGTAATCGATGGGGGCGGCGCGGAGTCTGTGCAAAACCGTCGGACGGACGGGGGTGGTGGTAGTGGTGGGTACGTACAGCAAGCCGATACTGTGTATAACGTTATTTAATAAAGGCGCCCGCCAGTGGCTGGCCGAGCGGGACGAGGGGCCTTTGACATCGTTTCTTTGAGCGCGGCGAACGAATTATCATATTTTTAAGCCATCAAAAGGAACGCTGTCGCCCTCCCGTCACACCCACGCCATATCGACTCCACCGTCGCTACCCCTTCCCCAGCACCAACCCTGTCCGCCGCACACGGATACATAACTTGGGAGTTATGAAATAAAAGGAAAACTGCTTTTCCACCCCGCCTGCCGTCGTCCCAACCGTCGGGGTAATAAAATTCAATTTGCTCCGATATCAAACGACGCAGGTACTGAATAAAAAATTTCCGGTGAATTCCCTTCTGCAGCACCATCCTCACTCGCTCCGTCTCACTTGTCATACCTCCGCCAGCCGCCACCCAGTTACTCGC
Source organism: Sipha maydis (assembly GCA_034509805.1). Taxonomy (NCBI): domain Eukaryota; kingdom Metazoa; phylum Arthropoda; class Insecta; order Hemiptera; family Aphididae; genus Sipha; species Sipha maydis. The sequence goes on along the minus strand of JASXSY010000210.1, from coordinate 54,858 downwards.
TACTCAATATATTATACAGCAATAATAAGTCAAAAGAACTTGATGGAATTTTTTGGATAAAAACTTTTTCTTCTTGATCCTACCGTTTTCTTTCTCTTTTCATTTTTTTTTTTTATTTTATGCAAACTTTTCTTCAACGTGAACATTTTAACATTATTATCTCATCGTTATATTTCCGTCTTTCTTTATAAACTCGTTAACATCTACATTTTTTCGTTTTATTCATAGTGAATATTTCATTTCTTTTTCTTGTTTTCCATTTTACTAATGTTGGAGTCTTGGAAATAATCTAAGCACGTACATAGGTGTACAGCAGAGTGTTTACATGATCTTTCATCAAAACATATATAAAGGATGGCGTTCATTAATTTTTAATCGATCGACATTATTAGAAAATTAACCAAATTTCAATAATATAGTCGAATATGTTTATACATTATACACTAAATACTATAGTAATTTGATATCTTGATAACGGGTGTTTTTTAAATGTAGTAAAGAAAACAAAGTCAAGTTTTACATGAAAACGTTTTACCATTTGATTCTTAAACTTTTTCGAAAAGATATTGTGTAATTATACTAACTAATGTATAAGCTATTGTGTAAATAAATTCACAATACATTTTAAAGAGATTATCCAAACAATTAATTGAATTCTAAAACTGAATGCAATTTTACGAACTTGGTTGAATTCTCAAAAATAATTTAACTGTACGATAACATTTTTATTTACATTTAATGACAAATAAAATATACATTTTACTGTTTATATTTATTTATTTATATAACAATCTTTGTTTAGGTGACTAATTAGAAACATTAGCTTATATAATACCAGTACATATTATAAGTTATTAACATATACTCAGTTTAATTAGAATAAATATGATATACTTGAATGTAATAATGATATCTGATGATTACTTATTGTTTATTTTTGAGGTTAATTTTTTTGCCAACGCTTAATTTACTCGAGATAATTTTTTAATCAGTGATTTTAGATAACATTACGATACATATTCTACATCAGTGAATATTGTATATATAATATATCACATTGTTTATTATTTCCATCACCGAACTTGTAAACGTTTTAATAGTTACTAATCATATTTTTGGTAGGTATTCGTCATTATTCATTTAATTGTTAATCACTGTAAGCACTTATTTTTATTTGATTTATATAAATATAACGTTGACTTGTATATAACTGTAAAATTATAATATTAATCAATTCGAATTCGAACATTTAACAGTTATTAACTTACTTAATAATGATAATTCATTAAATCTCACACAAACGGATATCTGTATTCACTACTATACAACAATTCAAATAACATTATTTGATTATATTTTACACTTTATTTATTTTAATAATAATAAAAAAAAACCGCAACTGAAGTAAATATAATGTTTAATAGAAATGTAAATGTTTCTTCTTGTTTTTGCTTAATTTTCCATGATTTAATAAATAAAATTACGATGAAACATTGAAAGCAAAGTTTCAATGTAATTCGTTAGATTGGATACATTTGAAACTCAATATAAGATATTTTAAAGGTCATAATTGAACTCTGGCAAAATGTAAATTTACCGAAACAAAGAAAAAACGGGAGGAGAATTAGATCAAAGTAAATTAACGAAATTATTTTTATCGTGCAATTCGACAACAGATTCCATTGAACACATTGATTGTTTTAAATAGTAAGAAACTTTCAATGTTCATAGTAAGCACTTTTTTTTAACGGATTTTTCTGCACAATTAATAACATAATTTTTGCCCATGTTCAACGATAGCGTTAAAATAATAAATCCGACAACAGACCTTACAATTTATGAACACGAACAAACTCATAACTATGCGTTAGGCATGTTAATAGATATCTATTGTTTTATATTTATTTATGCTTTGAAGGAAATCGATATTTGAATTTTAATTTGTTTCTGAAATTTTGTTCGGTACGTTTGTGATGTCTGCATGTATTAAGTGATTGAATGTAATATTGTAATTAAATTGCTCTATGTTATTTACCATGTAATACTATTTGATACGTTTTTCAGAATACATTTATTTAGTACTGAATTATTTGTGTAAATGAATATGTAAACAAATGTATTATGTAAATATTAATTTTGATATAATGTACACAAGTAGCATAGGCATCATGAATAATTTTAATTTTATTGTTTGTTATATGTTTAAATAAAATCGTATGTAATAATAATTTAAAATTAATTTGGAAATATCGATTCCTTGTTTTTTTTAAATAGGTACGTACTATTTGTGTTTTTTGTAAGATATTAAAGTCGAAATCAAACTAAAAAACTATTTTCTTTGATCATTTCTGTAACAAAATCTAAATATTACGTTTTGATTTAGATGTAATTACACGAATCGGAGGTTAAAGATTTTATTTGATTTATAATGAATACAATTTTTATATTTAAAGAACTATAGATAATTTAAAAAAGATTTTATTTTATGTGTTCATACAGAAAAAAATCATAATGCATGTGCATGTGTGTATGTGCGTTAATTGTCAATTACCGTAATACAGAATAATATTCAATTACAATAGAGCTATTTTAATGTTTACATCGAATATCATTGATACCATTTATTGAATCAAAATCGCACTCCGTGTAGAACATGATCCAAATCGAATTAGTGTACGTCGTTCACTGATTATATGCGTATATAATACGATGATGATTGTCGATACTAAATAGCCGTTATGTTTACGAGAGGGGGGCTGTTCCCCAATTTCTTTCTCCTACCACTCCGGTCTCTAAAACTGAATTATTCGGTAACCTGAGACCGTCATCGGTGTAGGTGGCACGTGTGCATGTGCAGCGTGGCACGTGCACGTGCGCGCTTGTCACCAAAAGGAAAACTTTTCCACGTTAATAACACCGATTGTCTCTAGCCACTGGGTGGATTAAGCAGTTATATCGTTTTGTTCTCGGCAGACCCGCAGGGGCGAGAAACAATAATACACAACAACATGCGATGAGGGTGGTCGTTTCGCACGAACGGGATTGACATGTGAATCGTACAGTAAAACAAATACGTAGTTTTGGCTTTTTAATTCCTGATCTAAAAGAAATAGATTTTTTATTTTCATCCTTCGCTGACAAATCCAATTCAATACGATGGATAATGAAAATTATTAACTACAATCGTGTCAAAAGTACACGTATAACATAAATCATGCAAACTATAGTATACTGTATGTCGAAACTGTGAAATTGAGATGAAAGGTTTATTTAAAACAAATTGAAAACAATAAACTTAAATTTAATAAATAAATCGATAATATACTTGAATTTATAATGGATTTCTTTGTGAAAAAATTTCTTAAATAATTTAGATAAAAAATAAAAATAAGAAGAATTCTATTATGAAAACTTTTTAGAGAGAAGAATTATATTTTTAAAATGAATTAAAATATAATCATACAACCATTATAGTGATAGTAATTGATAATGATGTTTATATACTGTTATGTAGTTGTTGTATCAATTAAAATATAATCGTCACAGCTATGTATTAAAGCATATTAATAAAGATTTATATCTTTTAATCTACATAATGAGCTCTCTTGGGAAATTAAGGAATGCATGCATACTGCGTTACTTACAATTAGCTTAATTTTATCATACCATACGTGAAGTTGAAAGATAGTTGGTAGAACTTTATTTAAATTATCTACTCATAATCCTTTAGACTGCGGGATTAAATTATCCTCGTATAACATATTTAAATTCGGATTAATGTGTTGTTCATGGCATTGATAATATTTATTAAAAGATTAACGTTAAATAAAATATTACGTGTTCATTTTGTTGCGTACATTTCAAAATTGTAGAAAATTCTAATTGAATTTCATTAAGTTTAATAGTGATTTATTTTTCAGACAAATTATACTTTTCGTTGTGTTTAATTTGTCAAAGTAATCGATATGTACTTGAAAACCGACTCGATGTATATAATGCGATTTTACATAATAAATTAGCGATAGGGAGAAAAAACAAGAAAAAAAAATAGTTGGCTGCGACATCGCGTCGTTGAGTACGACCCTCCAGAGAACACCCCAGCGTCGAGTCTTTTGTTTAATTTCGGACAATCTGCTAACACAACAGTTTTTAGAAGAAAAAAAGGGTACCCATAAGCCACACGTATACACGTACGCCATCTGTTTAGCGATTATGCGTATGGGTGTAAATAAATAAAGGTTGTTGTTTTTTTAATACGAATGACCTGCAGGTATCGAATGTGAACGGTTTCATTTTTTCAAAAGGATCACTGTTAATCTTTAAAAATCTTTCGACGAATCCCAGTAAATAGTAGTTACTCACCCTTCTGAAGAGAACGGAGTAAATATTGAATGGTTGAATGTCGACGTAGCCACACTGATGGGTGGTCGGATTTGCGAAGGACTTAGGCTAGGCGTTGGTGAATCTGGCACAGTGTTTCCATTCCTGACCCAAACATGAATACAGTAAATTATACCAAAACAATATTATAACATTGCAATATGATGTTGTTTTCAAAAATTGCTTAAAACATTCATCGCGCGTTTTATAATTATCATTATTACTATAAAAATGCAATCATTACTATATTATTATTATTGTTATCTTCATTGTCACTTAAAGAAGAAACGCGTGTCCGTATATTTCTATCGCCATCCATTCAAATTGATTGTTTAATTGGCTCAATTACCAAGTATAATTTGAATTTATCTTCACTTAAACTGCATTACGATTTATTAACAACAATTGGACGCGTGGCATAACAAGCGCTACACACCATTTCGAATCGAATGAAATTAGCCAAGGACACTCGTCATTCAGTTAAATGGCATATTATTTTATGTACACATTGTGTACGAGTTAAAAACGGGATTATTTTAATTTTTCAGACTTTTTACCCAATATCAGTTATCAATAATTATAGAAATGTGAAAAATTAAGGAATTACGACGTGCTTAAGTTAGTGTATTGGAACTATCTTATTATATCAAATTACAAATGTACGACAAATCTACATCGTTCTGAAAATAATTTTATGTTACTAATAATGATCAATATTTTTCATAATGTATCTATGTAGGTAGTATAATATTTTAATATGTGCAGCATTTAAAATTGATTAAATCGAATTAAATTGTTCGTTAAGTTTGTACATTGTGTAGGACGAATTAAAAATTAAAATTTGTGTACAAGCATCCTAAGTTATAAGTCTATGTAGGCTGCCTAAAAAATAATTGTATAGGTTCATTAATGGTTCAAAATTTTCTAATATTTTTCATTTGGTTTTTTCGAATTAATTTTGTATTATTTTGGATGCTAAAAAATGTTTAAGTATTAGTTAAAATACGTAAAAGTTTATTAATTGTATCGTAACCGTTCTTACACCATGTCATTAACTAAGTAATAGTATGTATTTCTTAGTGCCCAATAGCATATTATGTGATCGGTTGATTGGTTTCATTACATGTACGGTTTTAACATTGGTATTATACGCGCACAAAAAACAAAAAAAAAAAAAAAAATGAATAACGTAAATACATAATAATACACTAACCCAGATGGTGATGGAGACGTCGGCCTATCATCTGGGCCACCGTTCATGCCACAGCTAGCAGGTGATTCACTTCGGTCTGATATGTGAACCGTACTAGTACGAGCGTCTTCATCTGGTTCGCTGCCACTGTGTCCATCGTCTCTTTGTTCACCTTCTAGTACGCTGACCTATGTATAATTTATTAAAAATAAGAATATATTTTTATCATCATAGAGCATATAAATCTTATAAGACTAAATAAAATAAGAGTTAAAACGGTATTGGATATATATATATATATTATATATATCGTTTTGTTTTTAAACATAATGGCAAAGTTATTTACAGTTGAAAAATGATTATCCGGAGGAAACCGTGGTAATACTGTCGTTTTTATTCGGTTTCATGATTTATGACCCACGGGTCCGGTTAATAAATAATACATTACGTCCGCTGTGAAAACGAGCGTCGTAAAAAGAAGAAATGTAATAAATATGGCGCCGTCGACCATCTTGGTTAACTGAAAAGTTGTTTTTTTTTCTGTAGTTCGTCTTTTTTACTTCCTTCTTTTCTTGTTTTCATTTTTTTTTTTTATGTTTGTTTGTTTTATTTTTATTTTTTATTGTACGTTGAAACCCGACAACTGGAAACTATTTGTTTGACATTAACGAAAAAGCGTTAAGAGATTATTAACTGGCGACAATAAATCAGCGAATGCGGTGACAAGCTACTCGGGTGATAAATACATGAAGGAAAACTGCGAACGTGTAACGCTATATTGTTCGGTTATACATTAAAAAGGGTTAAGACGACATCATAACACCATAAATTTAGATATGCTCTTCGTAAAACACCTGAGGTAAATTAAACTTAACGGATAAATCAAAAACCCTATCTCCCTTTATGTTCGTTTGCCGAAAGTGTATTCTATAAATAAATAAATCTACTCGTGGCGAAAACAACGTTTTGCAAGATTTGTGGCTGAAACCTCTTATTGTTATTACATCTGATGCTGTATTTACTAGCGAATATACGATATTTTTCAAAAACTATAAATCTTACTATAAGTTTCTCGTAAACCTACCTCAAAATATATACGTTTTTATGACAAACCCGGGACGTTTAAAAGTTTGTGATGCATATATAAGACAATAGTTATTTCAGATTATTTGTATACTTTGATAATTATTTGCCTAAAATTGTTGTTATTGTCAAGGTTTTAAGATAAAAAATATTTGACAAAATACGCTGAGAATGAACGTCCTTTATTTTTAATGAAGTACCTACTTTTATAACAATTGTACATACTTTTGTGGTCGGTGAGTGTTGCATATCTTTAGCCATATGATCCAGTTGTTCTTGGAGTGAGCCACCTCTGTCATGTTCCTCTCTTTTTCTCTGTTCTTCTTTTAGTCGTTCAGCTTTTCTCCATTTTGCTCTACGGTTTTGGAACCAGACCTGATATGTAAGAAAAAAAAATGTTCATGAAACTAGGATCAAATTATATTTATAATACTATTATAATAATTATAATAATAATAATAATAATAACAATAATATATTATTAATTATTAGAAACTGAATATGGTTAGTAAATAGTACATCGATAAAATATATCATTTTAAGGTGAATAGTAAGGTATAAGAATACAATATTTAGTTACTCTAAATAATAATACTGCAGTATATGTTATGGAGTTATAATAGGGTCGTCACGAGTCAATATTTTAGTTTGAAAAACTCCCGTTTCTTATATTTTATAAAATATTGAAAATGTTTATTTTTTTCGTATTCTATTGACCAACTCGGAGAAACATCGTTTAATAATAAACGTCCATAAAACACACATGCACGCCGTCAAAGAGCCATCATTTGGTTTGTTCGATTGGCGCTTCTTTCACTCACGCTCTTTAAAACTATACCGGTTATTGTTACCGAATTCTCTACTACCATAACCTACGTATAACCCATTTGGGAATCAAAATGCACGGCTGTCAAATAAACATCAATAATACCAACGGGGTCGTGGTATCAATTCGTTAAGTGACGTAGAGTCCACGCCGAGGCCACAAGAGACCCGAAAGAACCCTTGGATTTTTTTAGAGCATCTCGCGTGCTATACCATGTGTGTAAGTATGCCTTTAGGAAATAGCATGTATCTATGCTTGACACGAGAGGGAATGGATGTAGTTTTATTTGACTATGCTCAGTGCTTTGTTTCCAAGTACAACTCTTACTTTGCTTGTGTTATACCACGTGGCTGAGTGTGACAGTGAGCTATGGAAGGTTTTCAAAATTACCCATGAAACAGACATAATTTGTTGTATAAGTTTTAATTTCAACAAACAACTGCTTATTTCAGCCACCGAGTATAAATGTTAGTTTAATGTAAAAAAAATCCTGTTTGAGGGTAACAATTTGTTTGTAGAAAATTAAATCTCTAAAGAGAAAAAAATACATAAATTGAGATATAAAAAACAATGTAATTCTACTAAGTTAGTTTTTTAAAAGTGAAAATACTATTTAAAATGTATTAAACATCTACACTGTGTTGCAATTTTAATTCAAACTTCCATAATTATTATGGAAGTGTAATTTAAATTATACAATAATTTTAATTTATTATACGTTTGTAATTAAAATGCATGTTTTTTCTTATTTAAATCATTCAAACTCACAAAAAAAAAAAAAATAAAACCTAAGGATTTAAAAATATAATTTCAAGTTTGTATTTTATTAATGTATATTCAAATAAAAAACATGTTATCTATAGGTACCAATCTATTACCAACCTATTAATGTAATAATTCATTAATTTGAGTTTTTAATATTCGCATTTAATAAGTATGAAATCTAAACTTACATATTTTCTAAACGAATTTTTCAATGTAGAATTGAACGAATATAAAACTATGAGACGTACATACGAGTATAAATAATAATTTTAAAAAAGAAAATCACAAAACGGATATATTACGTAACCAAAATCCCTAAGGATTTTGTGGTCTTTTTAGGTGTACCGTATGTACTGCATCGTACAAGACATTAATGGGGCGAGACAAGTAAAACTATATTGACATTTGGGTAGCCTATTAGCTGTCGGATTACATTGAAATCGAAAATCACCCCAGGCTCCCTTACCCCTCGTTGGTTAAAATAAAAAAGAACCCTAATATTTTATGTCTGCTATTGCACAGAGGTAAGATTTATACGCGAAATAATTCCAAAGATAAATGTAATGTTTGTGTGTGTGTGTGTGTGTGCTTGTGTACGCATGCGTGTGTGTACATATTTTCAACTTTATTTCATAAATCCCCTGGTATGACAAAATAACATTAATATTATTTATATAGTTGTGTTGTATTCGTTAAATATTAATTTATCGTGTAAATTATAATCCAATTTGCTTTAAATAATTATTAGTTACTATTTAAATCATATATTTTACACATCTGTATTTATAAACAGAATTTTAAATTTGAAGAAATTAACATGGTTTTGAAATAATATCATTCTATATAAGTAGACTTAAAACAAATATTTGAGTACATATATGTACATCATACTTAAATGGATTATTATTATTAAGTTAAGTTTTAAAATGTCATTAAATAGTTATTACAATAATTGTATACTTATATTAAAGTTAATACAACCTATATATTTAAAAATGAAATACTATATACTATGACATAGTATCTAATGTCAAATCAATTATAAGCCAATTTATTAAAATTTGATTTTTAATTAATCGAATTTAATTAATTGATAGATATTAGTATAATAAATAATGATAGAAATTCAAAATTTTAACTGTCATTTTCTATTGATTTTTATTAAAAAAAATAATAATTTATGAAAAATATCAATATAATTTTAAAATTAAGAAAAAACGAAAAAAAAATATTAAAAATGTAATATTAAAATGTGGTTATTAATATATATTTTATCAATAACCTTGAATTTGATTTTATAATTTAAATAAATTAACTAATAACTTTTAACTAGGTACCTTTTAGCCACTAGATTGATAACAATTTAGAGATATAAATTAAATTGTATAATACTTTCGTAAAGTTTTATTAAAAATAAAACAATGAAGAAGGCAGAAAGGTTCTTTAGAATAACTTGAAGGTATAGATCCTTAACATTATTATTAATTATCATTATTTTGTGTTGCTTGAGACATGGGTTCGTGATGGAGTGTCCAACGCTAATTGACGGCTGACGACCTCCCAGACGTCAAAACAATGCCTCCAATTACTGGTTGTGTTAGTTTCAAGGGTCAGTAGAAAAAGTGTTCTTTGATAATTATATTTTTGCAGAACAAAAGATGAAAATCCTCTACTTAAATAATTAATGAGGAAAGGAACGTTTTTACGTAGTATGCTTGTATTAATTATTATTATATCACAGGCGTACTTATTCAGAGATTTTATTTTTATTTTTATTTAACTCATGAAATTTAAAACTCGAGAACTGAAATGATTTTGCACCGGTATTTTCTTATCTTATTTTATGATCAGATTAAAATACTAGCACATAAACAATATTAAAATATAGAATTGGTTATTAATTTTAAAATGATACAAAACATAAATGAAAATATAGATACCTTCGTCTCCAAAATTATTATAATATGAAATTTGTGCATGTGTATAATTTGAAGTGTTGTAATATATGATTTGATCATTCACACATAAAATACCTTCGTTATATTGAATATAAACCAAGTACAGAATTTTTTAAATTATAGACATAAATATTTGATCTTATGCATCTTATATTGAATCCATATTAGTTAAATCGATTTTTGTGATAAATAAAAAATGAACAAGTTAAGTTTGTCAAATTAACCGAATTAATACTGTAAAGAAATTTTTATAAATCGTATATAAATTAAAAACAACTAAAAAATAATAAATACTAATTTATTGAATTATAAATGAATTTCGATTTAACAATATTATTCAAATTTTTTTTTTTCATTCAAACTTTTCTTGCACCGAGTCCTCATTGAGACATGTCTTGTTTTTATTTAGTCTCAATATCAAAGTTTAAATTCGATTAACTCTGTAATTGAATTATTCATCAATCATTTGTGACTGACATGCCCAACACGCTTATAATGAAAAAGAGAATATTTAATTGAGAGCCAAGTTTTTAGCCTTCAGCATAGGTTGATGTACTTTTTCGCAAATTATAATTATATAAAAATATAAAAATAAAGGTTTAAAAGTTCGTCATATTATTTATTACATCAGTGATTTTATTAAGTTAACCCCTTAAGTGTATTCAATGGCGGCCAAAGCCGACACGTTGCCAAGGCAACCGAACCGTCTTACTTATTATGGCGGCGTCGTTTGCAATGTTTGCGCAAAAATAGAAAGATAAACGAAGAAATATTTGTTTTCTTATCGAATTAAATGCCACAAAGGAATAAAAAGTTAAACTTCTATTGGATAATTTAAATATTATATGGAATGATATAAAATACAATATTTTTATGTATATAATAATTGGATTTTAATAGAAATAACTAGTGTTATCTTTCTGTTCTCATTCACCACTGATTTCACGAATTATTAAACCTTTAGACTATTAAATACTTATATTTATAAAATAACTTAAAATGTCTGACTTAATAAAATAAAATACCTGAACACGAGCTTCAGTCAGTTGAATTTTAGCTGCTAAATCTTCTCTTGTAAATACATCTGGATAATGAGTCTGAGCAAATGCTGTTTCCAGTTCTTCGAGCTAAAATATAATAATTATTATTATATTACCTATATATTTTTTTCAAATCGACTGAATTCAACTAATTCTAATGTTTTGCATAAATAATAAAAAGTTGTTATTTTCTAGAATTTAAATTTAATAAAAATATATATGTGGCTAGTATAACAAATGGCAGGAGTATTATTTTATTACTTTAAATAAAAAACGTATCAGGCAAAGCCTTGAAGTGTATGAACATTTGTTCACCCTAAATAAAGTACCTACTATTTATCAAATGTTGTAAGTGAGTAGGTGAAATCATAAGTAATATTTTTCCATTAGTTAAAAATGTTAATTTTAAGTACATATTTATTTTTTTTGGACGGATATTACTCACTAATTTTTAAAATATTTTTATGTACCCTAATAGCTTATTTTAGATGGGATACATAGGACGATATCTATAATATTGAATATTTTTATTGCTTTTCATGTAAAATAAGAGTAACAATAAGAGTTTCTTAGCTGATTATCAATTTTTCATTCTATTGGATGGCACTTTGGTAGTTTGGAACACAATTTATACATTATTATATTTAAATATTAAATAAAAATTATTTATATTAGTAGCATTTATTGGATTGGTATACAGCGTTTAAATTATTTTCTACGATATTGATATGTGGTATACATTTTTCAAGGAGGGGTTGATGATGGACCTTTGTTCGTCACATCAATATGAGTTATACTGGTTTTTAGGGAAATTTTATTTTTTCCAAGTGAAACACTAATTGTTTCACACAGTTAATAATAAAAAAATGATATAAATTTAGTAAAACTTACATACTATTAATTAAATAATAAATAATATGTTTGTTTTAGATTTTAAATTTTTATTATGACTTAAAAATTTAAAAGTTGTAGAATAAAAGTCATATGTACTATGTGTAATAATTGTAGTCTAAGACTAGGATTATTTAATCATTGTTGAATATGTATACCTGTTGTAGAGTAAAAGTAGTTCTATTCCTCCTTTGTTTGCGTCTAACAAATGAATCATCGTGTATCGCAGGGTGATACGAATAACTAGTATCTAAAACAAAAAATAACCAATGAAATTTAGATGTATTAATATTAGTATGTACAATAATAAATAATCGAATTTATCGAATTTTATCATCGATAAAATCGTTTGAATTTATTATTCTTTTGAAAGTAACAATTTTATATTCATCATAAGATAATTATTATATAAGTATATTTTTCTAAAATATAAGTAGGTTTATTATAAACATTACTTAAAATAAATTTAATTAGTTGATATTTTTTGCTAATTTTATAAATATTTGTTTTCAAGATTAGAACCATATGTAATATTAAGTTCAAACTGAATGAAAAAAAAAATAATTAAAAAACATTATTGTTAATTATGATTTGAAAGTGAATTTCATAAAGATTATATAAATAGTTTCGAAACGAGTAATTCATATAGAAAAATTAAAAATTAATAATGTCATTAGTTTTATAAATTTGTCTTTATATATTATGTGGATGATCATCGTTTTAAGTAATTTATTTCGATACATTTTGAATTCGATTAACAAAATAAATTCGTGTACATTGTAATGTAATCTATTTATAGTTCATAGTTAGCAAATGTATCTATATTATTGTTTCACTTAGATAGTTTATTAACTTCACATTTTTTTGTAATATTAACGATATTTACTCTAATTCTTTTACACGAAAGGCGGAAACAAATGATCAGATACAATTTACTTTTTTGTAATTTACAAATAGCAAAGGCTCATGAAAACATTAGTTAGGGGTAGTAAATCAATGAACCTACCTACTCTTCCTTGCTTTCAATACGTGACTGATGGTGTAAAACTGAAAATGTAGTTAAAGGTTCATCCTGCCCAAGTAAAACTAGAGGAGGTGGGTTAAGAGGGGAGGAATTGCAAAAGGGACTAGAATGATGGTATCCCAGTAAAAGCTATCGTCGCCTAACAACGTTTAACTCCTAAGTGAATCATGGAACAAGACGCCGAACAGGGCCGAGCAGTCCCGAGGGACTTCGGGACGGATTCTGTCCAGAATTTAATTAAGTAGGAATGAACCTAATTACGATCCAAGGGTAGCGGGGGAAACAGTGGGTTTCCTTCAGGATTGCATTATGGAAATTTTCGTTAGCTGTGCCTTTGAAATATTCATACACAGCTCGGTCTGGCACCGGCGTAATGAGCTGTAATGGTTTTTTGGCAAAGTAATGGATGTTTATAGATAATAAACATTGGGATTATTAAGGGCACTTGTGTACATGCTTATAGATAATCATATAGTATATAAGTATCTAAGTATCTAATACTTTCATAAAGTTTTAGATATTATCTGAACGAGCATTAAAAACTGTTATAATAATTACAAAAACTTATAATTTAAAGGTCAAACATGTCAATTATCAATTAACATGTTATTAACCATGAATTACAAATCACGTGATATAAAACATTATTGGTAAATTATGATATTTATAAAAACTTAATAAACAGAATATAATATAGTTAAAGAATATTTGATCAAAATATTAAAATCAAAATTCAATTTTTCAATTTTTTTTTTAAATAATCTACTGAAAATTATCTTTCGTTTGATTTAATATTTTATTTAAAAAAGTACGATATCTCATTGAATAGAAAATTATTATTCAATATTTACTACATATATTCTGGTAAAACTTTAAATATATATATATATATATATATATTTCTAGTTAAGTTATTAAAATTCATATAAATTATTATTATGTATCAATATACTAAATTAAGAGTATAGTAATTGCAGTACTTCATATATAATACATATTTCACGAAAGAAATTTATGCACTTAAGCTATATTCAAAAATATTATATTACATAAAATCTATACAAAAATTGAATTGCTCATTTATATATTTAGTCATGGTTTCGATCAAAGTGTGCATAATACCCCTAATTGCTGACCCTTTTGAAACTACATAAACACTCGTGAATAGTATCCGTAATCTTATTTTTCACATTATATAATATACTCCATAAAATGCGTTCTCCAGTAGTAAAATTCCCCTTTTTATATACGACCTCAACACGTATCATTGATTAATCATGTTACACTCCGTCAGAACACCCAAAATAACAATCGAATCGGACAGGCCAATACTTAAATACAAATTGTTCTATCGTCAGACAGATGGGCGCCAATTATTAGTACTGCGGTCCATTATGCATTGCCAACGACCGGCCTCGAGGTCCCTAGGGACCAAAATAAATATAATTACTCTTCAACACATACTATCGGGTTACCGTGGTTTTCAATTTTTTTTTTTTCATCGTACATTGGGTATTTTTATATTATTTTAAAAGCCCTGTAGGTTTTCGGGATTTTTACTCTGTAAAATGGGAGTTATATTTTTTAAGAACAAACAAATCGGCTTTAAAACCACCCGTTCTCTCTGAAAATCGGCTTAAACAGAATTATAACATTACCAGCCACGACGTTGAACTCTTCCGGGGTGCACGTAATACAAAGTTTATCAATATAGCTTTTATTTATCCATCTTATACTCGCATACAAAAACCCGACTGACAATAGTGCGGAACTTTTGCGAAAACTCAAGCACCGTGAAAACAAGCTTTCGGAAATTGAAACTTAAATTTTTAACCACGTCGCGGATCTTTGAGCCCCAGAAAACTTTGAAAACAAAGAATTAAGCCTCGTTATTATTATTGCGTGCATAAGGATACCGGTAATGGAGGATAATCCAGACTCATTATTCATGGAAAATTTTCATTTCCGGAATTAAATTACCGGGCTGTGCGGTCGCGTCTACAGTAATGTATTTTTTAGAAGCAAAAAGATTATGTTGAATTTTACACTATATAATATTATGATGTTAAACCTTGATTTATTTCCGCTGTCTTAATGAAGCAAATTCGGTATTATTGGTATAGAACCGTAATAAATGCAATTAAAAAGGAAATATTAAAGATAAAACTGATGATGACTGAGGTGAAATATTTAAATTATTTTTATCTGATATTTTATTGTGATGGCCGAAGAAACCAAACTATGTGAAAACTATGAAGAATTAAAACCTGAAATATTCAAATAATATACAGAAGCAGTAATTCGATTATTGAGGACAAACTTTTATTCAAAACTCACTGAAATACCTAAATTACTAGTAAATAATACAATGTTGTTTGTAAATGAATTTAACTATACGAGTAAAGTATATATAAATAAATTAAATATACATATAAGAAATTTTATACAATAAGCTATTAAATAGCTAGCGCTAAGTATTAATACTATACACACATGCTTTTTATATAATGAATAATATTTGTATCATTGCTCATTACGCAAAAGTTAGTTTCCCTTAATATTGGTATTTGTATACCAGGTATTTAGATATAAAATACTTATTTTTCTCCTAAAATTCTTATATTTTTAAATCATAATTACAAAATGTTACACCTTCGTAATTTTAAATGTTATATGTACTTACATGGGTGCGACGACGAAAACGGATAATCGATTGATGGTATCCGCGTTGATGGTGTAGGGTGTAATGGGGGCGCTGGGCAATGATAGCAGAACATTCCGCCAGCTGCTCCTATTAAATATGAAAACAATTCATTTACTCATTGATATTTCTTAACAACTTATACAAAGTTACATGTGTTTATTATAAGTACATCGTTATAATGAATATTTAACTCATATTTATACGGCTAAAAAAACACTATGCAACTATTTATCGTATAATATAATTGTAATTGAACAATTTATTATTTTTATATATTTTTTTTTTTTTTTTGTAGGAATTTGCGTTTTTAATTCATAATTAATAAATAAACCATTTAATAATTGCTTAAAAGATCGTATTAAAACAAAAAACCAATAAAAACCTATGAAAAATATGCATTTATTTCAATATTTAATTCTAAATTTAAAATATTGTTAATTTAAAATATTAACGGAAAAATATATAACATAATATACATACACATTTCTAATATTATTTTCATTCGCTATGTTAATAAGTAATAAATAATATGATATTGGTCTTTAATGTTCATATCGTATCACACATTACTAATTGATATTAATTGAATATCGGTTGACCGTATATTCACAAGTGCTCGTTTATTTAATGTTTTGTTCTCTAATGCGTGATAAAATTTGATATTGACACCATTAATTAGGTCAATTTTTATGTTTTGATTTAGAAATTATACCTATGAATAATACTTAAGACTAACTAATTGTATAAATTTAATTTGTTCAAAGTAATTAGTCTAGATGTGTTTTTTCGTGATTTTTTCAACGTCTTCAAATTATAATCCTATATTAAATTGTGTTCGTAAACTGGTTTCTATCAATTAAAATATAGACGAACCACTTTTGTATTTTGCTATTACGGTTATCGCGAATATTCATTGTCAGCACCATGTCCGCGGCATGGCGACCATCGTCCTTCATTGCTATTAAATCAAATTCCAATAAAACTTCGACGTGCGTGTCGATTTGTTTTCTGCTTAATTAGGACGGATCCATTTAAATTAATTTAGCCAATTTATACATCTGTTATCATTTCCCTTATACACTAATTAACCAACGTATAGGGCTAGTGTTAATTATTTGTAATATGGGACCTAATAGAAACCCGTCACCCGTATATTACAATTATTACGAATACAATACGCCTTCCCCTCTAAACTTCGCTTTTACCCTCCTCATGACCACCTCCCGTCCGTAAGTTATAATACTTAAGCCGACCAGGGCCTAATTGAAATTAAAAGGGTACACACTATATACCGTCCTCCCGTTGTTATTGCTCATTTAAATTAGTAGACACATAACGCACACACCGACTTCGTTAAATTAATTAAAAGACATCTATTTCGCAGATGTTGGGATGCGACGTGCAATTGCAAAATCAACTGGTGCTTCCTACACACATGCAAAATAAACGAATTGAATCTATACAATATACATTTTACTTTTCGCATTCCATATGGTCGCTCGCGATTATAAATCGTTGAAATATTTTAAATGAACCGTTTACTTTATTTATTACTATTTATTGATGACTTATTCTAGACCATTTAGGCCAATTTCTGCTTCCAAGGTTTCCAATATGCTGTCAGATCTTCTGCATCCAGCATTCTTATCAGTCCGAGGTTTTCCTTTATTGTTTTCTTTTTGTAAATCAATATGAATTCGTTAACTGTAAACACGGTGATATGTTACGATTACCGAAATTGCATATGTAGAATTCAATTAAGTAACACGCTGTTGATGTAATTTGTAAGCACTTAAATTTTTACGGTACCTTCTAATTAATCGTTTAATTGGTGAACATAATGTGATAAAAAAAATTGATATGGGTTCATTAGAATCTGAGAAGGACAATGATATTAATATTAGTTAACACAGCACAACCACTCAACATTATACGGACCGGGTTTTAAAATGCTGACATGAAACAATTAGGTGTACTATATAGTGAAACAAAAAAGTAAAAGAGTATACAGTATAAAATACTTAACGCGCGCAACTAATACGTCTTTTGAAAGAATGTAATTTGTCAATTAAGAATGTTGTACGTCAATTCCGCACAATAAAATATGTTAATTCAATGCCTAGTACGTAGAATATGATACAAATACTGCAGTATTGCAGATAAACAGTGTCTCTATACGTTTCAACCAGGGGAAGACTGAAGCCCTGAAGGCCCAGATGGGTATACGTTTTACAACTACTAAACAAGCGACTCATGTTACGATTTTTATTTTAAATAAAATAACTTTTAGGAACTTACATCAAAATAAAAAAAAAAATCTGTAGGTTTATACTCGACTAAATTTAGCATAATAAAATATAACAAATTACTTCAACATTACAATACAATTTAAAACTTGTAATAAATTCCAAAAATGAATTTAATAATAATTTTCATAGCCTTCTCGGCTGCAATCGGATTGTTCCAGTTGTTTTATTTTTGAAAATAGCATTGTAATACTGTATTCTTCGTTTTAATGGTAATTATTTCAGTGTAGAATAAATTGAAAAATTATTAAAAATAACAAATATAGCTCGAGGCCCAAACACACAATTTCTAGAAGACCTGGGTGGGTATGGCCACCTACCCGCCCTGCCAGTCCACCACTGATTTGAGTCAAACAAATTAATACAAATACAAACACAATTTTATTCACTTAACGCATAAAAATTTAACTGGATGTACCCACAAACATTCCTGATAAAAATTATATTAATTTTAGTAAAAATCCTATGTCTTAGTAAAACTAAGTAAAGAGTCAACAGTTATGTTTTTTTTTATTAATTTTTGATTTATTCGTGATAAAGCTGATGTAAACATTGAATGTTACAGCCATTATAATAATAATATTAAAAAAAAAAAACAGTTATATTTGTTTTATACAATTATTCAGCTTCATACTTGTATAGTAAAAACGGTTTTTGGATTTTATTAAAGGTTTTTATCTTTCGATCAAACACTTTATATATAATTATATAGTGATATTAATATTAACATATTAGTATAATATTGTGTTTGAGTTTTATTAACTAGCTGAGCAGTTATTTTTATAATTGTAGCTGAAGCAAATTGATTGTATGAATAATGATGCACCTGTCATAATGTAACTGAATATTATCTGAATATGTCATACATACCTGTACTAATGTAAGTCATTTTACGGTACCTACTTTTACACGTATATCGATTAATGCTCACACTCTTAACGAACTAAGTATACCTTAAAGTAAACCGCACAAACTGTATAAACATACGCAACATATTATGCTCATTAAAATTTAATTGGAAATGGATAAAAATATTTTTGAACGACGGTCTGGTTGAGTTCTTAAACAAGCAAAAATATATATATATATATATATATATATCACGATCTCCTTTTGTTACAATAATCGAGTTGTCTAGAACGTTTCTACGGGGCGCAGAAAACATTATTTTAACACTCAATTTCGTTCATCAAGTCAACCACTATAAAGGACACCTGGGTATAAACCGTTGAATGGCATTATAACAGTGTATGATGTTCGTACGTTCGGCACACTGTTTGTCGCAGCGCCTATTACTGAGCTCTACGTGACCGTCGTGCACAAGTGGCTCACTACCTCTTGTCGATGTCGGGCAGGGAGCAAAAGGCCGCTTATCGGATTCGCGT
The DNA here is from genome assembly GCA_034509805.1 of Sipha maydis. Taxonomy (NCBI): domain Eukaryota; kingdom Metazoa; phylum Arthropoda; class Insecta; order Hemiptera; family Aphididae; genus Sipha; species Sipha maydis. The sequence goes on along the minus strand of JASXSY010000210.1, from coordinate 35,304 downwards.
GAATCGCCATCGGTCGAAGATCGTCGGTCGAATTTATCCGATTTTCAAATCAAACCGGAGCAACCGAGGTACCGATTTGTATTTGATTGACTTGCTTTGGACACAATCATAAACATTATCTCTTTAAAGAGCCGCGTTCATAGCTTTGTTGAGTTTTATTTTTTATTCATACTACACGAAATGATTTCAAACATACAATAACGGTGTTTAATTTGACGTAAAAGCGATTATCCCGTGCAGTACCGATTCGTACAGATTTATTTTGTGACAATTCTTTGTTTTTAACTCTTCAAAATTAATTTACTATTATTTTATAGATTACACAAAGTTTTAACGGCATTGCGCAGTGATACATTTTTTGAATGATATTTAAATTAGCTACATAAAGTGGTGATTAATTGAATTAGCTATTAATAATGACTAGCAATTGAACCACTCAGGAATAATATATTTGTACACATTGATCAATCACTATACTTGTGCAGTATAAATACGTCTATTGTATTTTATGCACAATCAAATTTCAAATAATATAATAAAAACTATGTAGAACGACTTGTAGAGCATTTTATTTGATTAGTGTACATATTATATATTAATAGTTATATAAATATTCAAATTATAAAATATATTAGGCAATATTAACTTTCAACAAAATATAAAATAACTTATAACAAATATAAAACAATTAATGTTTTAAAATATTATTAATGTATTTACGAGTATATATACAAAGATGTTTTTAAAAATAAATTTTTTGAAAAGCTTTTAATTATATATTTTTTTGTAAGTTAAACTATAATACTTGATGTGATTTTAAATTTAGTATGTAATATTCATAGAAAAAAAACTAACCTTGTATATTTTAATAATTGAATTATAATTTTAATAAAGTTAAATAATTACAAACTTAAAAAACCTTAAATTGTTGATGATGTATTTGTACATGTTTGTATAGGGTAGGGTAGTTCAAAATATTGGTATATAAAAAAATTACTTTTACATGATATAAGATCAAGATCAAGTTACAAATTGTATTAAAATGTAACAAATTAAGTTTAAACCAAATTTAGTAAAATGCTTTAAAATTACTTTAAAATATTCATTTGTTTTAACAAGATATTAAAGTTTAAACATCAAATTAATAAATTACTAAAAGCGATATTTATCAAACTAAATTACCATATAATATGAATATTTTACAGATCTATTAAATAAAACTTTCTTTCAAAATTAAATAATATTAAAACGTACTTAGAACACTTAATGATAGTTATTTGATTGAATGTAATGAGTTGACTAAAAAAAAAAAAAATACAATTTATACTGTTAAGAATAGTCATAAACGAATTCTTTAATTAAGTTGGTGTAGACAAATGGTGTTTAAATTAATCAAATTAATTATTATAAACATTATTTTAATTTATTTTTTGTTTAATTTAATTACACTTTTATAATGAATATAGTGATGATACAATATACAAACAAAAAAGAAAAAAACAAATTATAAATACAAATGTTAATTGCTGAGTTATAAAATTAATTAATTAAACTATACGACAATTTAATTGTTTGAATAATACTAATAATAATAATAAATACCAAAACTAACCTAAATAAATAAAACAATCGTGTTCTCTTTCCAAGGCTATAATATGACGTGGTACTAACTTTGAGCTATGTGGTTTTACATCTCACATATACATATGAGGGTAATATATCTAATATAAATTCAATATATATTTTTTTCAATACTTTTAATGAATTAATTTTTATTCCGCATAATATGTTTAAATTATCTACAAAAATCTAAAATAGACAGTAAGAATATTCACTAAAATTCTAAAGTGTTCACGTACCTAGTTCTAACTGTTCAAGTCATATTGTCTTGAATATTTTTTAAGACACGTGTAATAAAATGATATAAGTATTTTTATATTAGTCGTATTTTTTTTTCTAAAAACTAAGCGGCATTCGGTTCCACTCTTACTGAATAATGTTGAGCTATATAGGACGAAAGGTCGTTTTAGCACGATTTCGTATTAAAAATAATCCACGCACTAACGAAAGTCCATAATCTTAGGGTGGGAGTGGGAATCAAATAACTTAATTATTAAAAAACTTTCATAACACTCTTTCCCTCTCACTAGTTGCGTTAATACTTTACAATGCAATCACAACTGATATATACTCGAATATACATATATATATATATATATATATATATATATATATATATATATAAATGTGGTACACGAACAAACACTGACTTACCCTTGCTCAGGAACGGTTTAATTTTTGAAGGATTGTTTCCCGCCGTGGAACTACAAATGTCCGCGGTCGCAACAGTCGGCGGAGTCGAGGTCCTGTTGGTGAACGTAGAAAATCTTTTGACAAGGTGTTGAAAAGAGGGGGAAATAAATGGAACTGTTAGCTTTTACTCGTGACGAGATCGGGAATCGGGATTCGAACCGTTTATTTTTGTTGTGATCTCGCGTATCTCTCGGTATGCGTAGAGAGTACGTCGTACGGCTGAGCGGCTCGCGTGCCGGCAAAACGGTTCGGAACGAGTCCTGCTGCTGAAGCTCGGCGGTCGGCGTGAGAAACCGAAAATTCAACAATGTAATAGCGAGGGACGGAGAACGAAAGCGAGAGATAAAGAAAGTGAGTGAGAGAGCGACGGACGGACGGCGAGAGAGTGTTAGAGAGACGGAGACAGCAGCAGTAGGCAGACTGACAGCAGCGAGCAACGTTGTCCGCGGCGGCCCGGGATCCCGTTGTAGTCCGGACTGATAAGGAAGCGTGCGCCGCACCACGGTTCCGTCGCCGGTTGATGTCGAAAGGCCGCGCGCGCGTCCCTGTGGGCGTGGTGCGCGGCGGTGGTCCCTTCTCCGGATACACCGGGCAGGCGCCGCAGCACCCGCCCACGTGCATCCACCGCCACCACAGTCCGCAGTCACCTCTGCACGCGTTACGCTGCACGTAAAACGGTCGTCTGCGCGTTTTAATTACCTATGCCTCCCCCGCGCGCGTCGGGCGGATGATCGGACCACGGTGGTTTCTTCTTAGCGATCGAGCACAATCCTACCCCATTCGTCCGGGTACCGCGGCCGTCGATCGCTACGTTGACGTATTGTTTTCGTTAACGTTATTCGTTATCATTGTTATTATTATTATTATTATTATTTTACATCTTAATGGTCGTTCGTAGGCACGTGATGAAACACATGCAGCGCCGGACAACTCTGCCGATGGTTTTCTATCAATGCGATTATTTATGGGTAGACATTGCGCTAGGTGTCCCTCGTCGTATCGTGCACGCAAATTAAATTATGATAACTACCGCTCCTATGTGCACCGAATCCCTTACCCCATTACACCCCATTCATTATTTCGGATTTCGTGAATATTTCCTGCCGTTAGGTTCTCGATAATTTGTTCTCCGCCCCGTAAGAAAAAACGATCCCGAAAACTGTTTTACCATTTAGCTTTATTTGAAAAGTGTGCAGAAACACGGTTAACGGTTTACTACCCAATGATGCGGACAACATTTTTGTTTTATAATTTATACACGAAACTTTGAAAAAAAAAACTAATTTATTAACATTAGTATCACATTTCTTAAACTTTTTCACGGCCCTGTATCATTAATATGTGTTCTGATTTTATGACACAAACAGTATATTATTAGATGAAATACGCTTGTTTGCAACATGTAGAAAAGTTAAGCAATCATTGCCTACGTCTAGGCACATGATTTCTCACAGTACTCCATCTTGGACTTGACTATTCTTTGATATACATATACTCGTATATTTTCTGTAATCTATTATCTATAATTGAGAATTGTACGGTTCATCGAACAAACTTTATGTCACGGTCACGACGTCAGTCGTCTTCATGATTATATTTGATACTCAATATTTTGGAATAATTACTGAAACTGATCGATTTATATAAATGTAATACACATTTACACAAAATTTTTGTTAAGAAATATTAAATATTATTCAACAAGATTACTCCGGTCACGTATTTCTGTGTTAGATGAATAAATAATTTTCAATTAATTATAATTTTTTCATCACCTATCCAAATGTCATTGACCACTAAACTAATTATATCACAGCATGTTATATTTTGTATTTAAATTATTATTGTACATTGTTTATTAATTCTGAATTAACATTGATCTTAATTATATAAATTTATTTATTTTTATTTTTGATGATATTTCAAAAGATGACATAAATTTCATTATTTTGGCTAAATTATAGAAAAATTACTTTTTTCACAAAACTATACACATAAATTATAAAAAAATTTTGTAATCATAGAGTGCATTATAATATATAATATAATATAATATAATACAATATAATATTATATTATACTGTATTTTAATATATTAACATGTTTACCAAATTGTCCGAGTTCAGTCAAACTCAATTTTATAAATGGGTAAAATTGATAATGAATTAGTTACAATATAATATACACATATTTATTATATACTTAGGTAATATTTTAATAAAAGTCAGTATGATTCATATATAATATTCATCATAATATAAAATCAACTATATAATACCAAGTTATAGTATTTGGGTACTTACTACCATCGATAGCTTTAATACCATTATCGTTTTGGACATGGCCGCTAGGCCACTTTAAGCACTCATAAAATATAGTTGTAATTTTAAATTCTGTATACAATCATTAATTAATTAAACACAACATGATTTTTTAAACATATTAAATACAAATATAATAACAATCAATAATAGAGCTTTGAAAATTAATATTTTTTACGAAAGAAAACGGGGAAAATATAAAAGTAAAAATGAATAATATAAACACATGACTGAGTGTAATCAATTTCATCAACATTCTAGAGCCAAAATAAAATGTATTTCCTAAGAAATGTAAGTTATAAGGTATTTAATTTAATATGAAATCATAAATTTACTTTCAAAATTAAATCAATCTTTTAATTTATTAACACTTTTAAGGATAAAATGATGTGTGATCACTTAATATGAATAATAAATATTAATGATTTGATTTTTTTTACTTAATATTAATATCAATAACTAATTACATAATTATACGTTGATTTCAGTGTCACCATTTACTTATTTCATAATTGTAGAACTAAAGATATAGATCATAAATTGGTTTACTTTCAGCATAACATATATGTAATTTATAACAATTTTATTTTATATTTTAACGTATAAGAAGAGAAACACTCCAAATTAATAACTATGTACCTCGTTTTCTCAGCAATAATAATATAACCATGAATATAATTGAAATAACAATTATTGAATATTATTTCTGATTTGAAAAGTTGGTGTAAATTCTTTAGTAAGAGTGTGAAATTAATATACTGTTGTTTTGCAATTAAAATGTATGTACTGAAGTTAATATAATAGTTAACAAATAAATCTTAATAACTACACAAAATAATTTTACGATTTATTTAATTTAATTTTCTTTTAATATAGTAATTAAATTATAACTGCCGAAATATTTCAATATTTCCAATTATTTTAAACGATCTTAAATTCTGTACATAATATTTGTATACAATTAACATCCTACATACACTATATGCTACATATGCTTTGTTAGTGTTGGAATTAATTTGTATAATTAATGAGAAAGAAGTTAGTGGATAATTTTACAAGTGGATTATACAGTATTACTACTAAATAACTTACACTGTAACATATCTGATTGTTATTTACGTATTTGTAATAACTACAACTATAATTAAAATTAATATTTAATCATTAATTTTTCACTGACTTAAATTATGCACTAAATGGAATTTATAAAGGTAAAGTTTCTAAGAGATATAGGATACGAGTAAGTTTTTAATTTTTACTGTAGTAGCAATTCGTTTTGAAAAATATGTATGGAAACATTAAAATATTAGTTAAATTCAACTAGATAAACAAATACAGAATAAAAATGTTTTTACATCTGTGATACACACATTTAAAAAACAGTATTTTTAAATGAAAAATTTATTTAGTTCATCATAACATATTTAATACATCAAATATTTAAATAGTTTATAATTTATTATAAATATTAAATATAATAAGTAATATAATACATATTACTATATAATACATTGTGGTATAACGCATTTAAATATCTAATAATTGTATTTTCTTAGTACCTAAATTATATTTTTCTTCAAAGTTAAAAATTCAAAAATCTTTTTGCTAAAAGACTTTTATTCGTAGAATACATTTTTATTATTTAATAAGAAATTGTACTTATATTTATTCATTTATTTTAGGTCGTGAATAATCCATCAAAATGTTCAAGTGGGGCTCTAAGATCTTCACATATTCATCAGACGACATTTGTAATACACGACAACCAGGCAAAGGGCTATGGACTTTCCGAATAAATTCAGAAGAACAGTTAAGTAAGTACTGAACTTAATACCAGTATTACATTATTTATATAATATTTTATATAATTCTATAGGTATGTAAATTTCAAAAGTTCAAAAAGAGTAATTCAATTATTTTAACTAATGTGTTGTATATTCAAATACATCGTACGTTATATTTGTGTTTGAATTAATTTCATGTACATACATATATGTTGAACTTTCAAAATAATGTACACTATTATCATTTAGAAAATATATAATTCAGATAAATAGCAAATTTGTACCTAATTTAATATAATTGTAAGCGTTAGACTAGTAATAATATGGCGCCTATCAATGTAATCACTTAAAGACATTTTTTGCAATTACCAAGTTAAGCTGTATAATAGGTAACTATCATTGCTTGACTATTCAAACCATTAGTTTATATTATGTTCTTCTTTGCTCGTATTCGTCATAGGATGTACAAAATTACTCAATTTATTATCATCGTTGCGTTAGTCCCTAGACGATCTTCATCGCACGTACGTCATAATAACGTGCACTGCAGACGCACAGTCTAGCGAGGTATATTACTGTTGTGTGAAATTCTATATTTTTGTGGATGTGTTTACTTAATGCCATATACTTACTTGTCTCTACATAATTTCGGAGACTTGGTTGTATATTTTACATACATGTTCAGACTTTAATTTAATAATAATCTAGCGAGTATGGTTCAGGTTCACCAATTTATTATTTTATGTATCGGAGTAATAATGATTTGGAAAATTGGATTATTCCTATCCCCTTATATATCCCGTAATGTTCATCCCCTACATCATATCATCGAATCATGCATGCCAGAAGTCGGTTGTCTGAAAAATTTACATTTCCCAATTGAATTTCACCGGTGTGGTTGTGTAAATTAAAACATTTTCGCAATCATCCAGTGGATATTGGATAGACAATGTCATTATATCGTCGCGCGACCATCGCCCCTCGAGGCGGCGCAGGCAGAAAACAGTCCGCACAGCACACAACAAAAGCTGACTAACTTTTTACAATCTGGAAAATTGGTTTCCCTGCTGCGACTTTACTGTTGCTACTATGTTCGACTTAATATGATTTGTTTTCTCGTTACTTGTAGCTTTGTATAGTACACCGTTGCAACTTTTGATGAATAAACGCCTTTTATATCGGTAGTATTCATACTACTATCAGTGATATAACTGATATCAACTTTTTTTTTTCTCAACATTTCTCGAAAAAAATATTGAATAATAGCGTGAATAGAACTTTAGTGTCAAATATGTTACGTCTATATGCATTACCTATAGTATTAAACATATATGCATTTTGAAATAAAAAATTAAGTTATCATACTGATTAAATGCAAAAATTTGGATAGTTTTAATTGTAAACGATAAAAAATAGGTAAATAATTCCAGAAGTAATGTCCATTACTGATCAATAATCGGATAAAAAAGTTTAGTATTCCTTATGTATAGCTCTTCAGATCATAAGCGTTTCAGGTATTTAAATTTATCATAAACAAGATTTAATTATATGCAAAATTTAAAAAAACATTATATAAATTGAAAAAATACATAATTATTTATAATGTAGGCATTCATCACTTAATTAATATTTAAAAATATATAGAAAATAGTTAATAAAAATCAATTACCTAAATAATAAATAAAATAATATTATTTATTACACACTTAGTGGTTCAAACTTATTATAGTGTTTCAGAACAAAATCAATTTTTTTCCTTATGATAACTCATTAAAAAAAATGTATACAACGAAAACAACTGATTTATAGAAGTTTCATTTTTTTACTCTTATAATATCCTCCAAATACCTACCTACCAAATACCGACCTCAAGTAATAACATTAAATTCTTATATATAGATATATTGGAATACATCACAAAAAAATATTACCTTGAGGGTAGTATCTATAAGAATGAAATGGTTTTCTGATGATTATACATAGACACGATTATATTTCAACCTACTAGTATGTATTCGTATAAAATTGAAAAGGTCTACTTAGAAATTTATTGGAAGAGATTTCCAGACGACCGTTATAAGAGTCACGTACATTCGGCTCCCTTAACTATACCTGGAAACCTTTATATCCCACTTATACGTATAATAAAAAAAAACTCCGAAGCTCTGAAATGATTTCCTTCGTTTTGCAGAACGAATTCTCCGAATTGTTTATCGATAAGTACGATTACATATATATATATATATATATATATATATATATATATATATATATTTATAAACAATATACGCTCATACAAATATAGAGTATATAACATTTTCTAGAATCAAAAAGTAATATCTCAAGGCGAATACAGCCAATTCCAAGTGGTAATAAACTTCGCCTTCCTCTCTTCGCTGAACAAGTGTATGTAAGGTTTACAATATTCAATCAACTACGAATATAGCAGGAAAATGATTGTCTCCACATGAAGTATTGAAGAAAAAAACAAATACCCCGTAGAGTTTTATAAAACTGGGAAGTTCGGTAAATAAAAATTCTCTCATTATAAAAATATAAAACCATAATCATTGATTTTTTTATTGTATTGATAGTCCAATATTAATTCGATATATTGTTCAGTGTATGATATAGATCATGAATCAATATATTTAAATTTATAACTTATTAATCTCAACATTAAAACTACAAGGTAAAATCTAAAAACTAAGTGTCAGTAATATGTATTTTATTCGTTAAGCACTTAAACAGATATTCGTTGCACATATTTAGTAAAATAAATATACCAGATCATACAAAGATAATAAGCGTACGTCGTATTTGTTATATTTGTATGTACATTTTAAATTATTATTATTAACGCATAATGAGTATATCGAAGGTAGTTTTTTTAATCATTGAATTTCTAAATATTATCTAGATGATTACTAAATGAGTTGAGCACTTACATTTTACAGATTGTTCCCAGTATCTCCTCCTCTTTAACAATATAGAATGAAAATTAATGATACAAAAATGCACATAAATTGATTGAGGTTATAAATACTTAATGTTAAAAATATCACGCTGTATATATTATGTATAACAAATTAATAGCGAATGTTATGGATTAAATCTTGACCATTATAAAGATAAAATATTTAACGGTTAATCAACAAACTGAAGTTCCGACCAAATATACTACAACAATGTAAACACAAGTTTTATTATAAAACAAAAAGATTAAATGCAAACAATAGAATACAATTAACAAAATACAAAAGGTGTGTTCTAATTATAAATTCAATGTTCAAGATGTTATATCAACTGTAGAGACCATATGTAGTCGATAAATGACTGACCGAACAAGCAAAATCATTAGAAGGACACTCTGCTGTTTAATTTTAATGACATCCATTTTTATCTTGTCATTGTTTATACACTGTTGCTGTCTATTAATAGCATTTTATTTGAAATGTTGAAAGACGAATTCATAATAATTGTGTAAATAATTACACACTTATCTATGGGACAGATCACTGAAAAACATAGCTTTTCATTATAAAACATAAATTATATTTTCAGCAATAATGTATTAATCTATGTTATTTATCTATATTTTTACTCAAGTAAAAATACAAATATTTTTTGTAAAATTAAAAAATCTATTACAATCCATTAAAAAATATTGAAGTTATTAAAGTAAGTTTATTACTGATATTAATGAGAAATATAATATTAACTGTAAAATATAACCGTACTTTTATCATTATATTATAATGTTAGAAGTATAATTTAAATTTTAAACCAAAATTAGCTAAAAAAAATTCATCTATAACATTATTGTCATTATTTAATTTATTACAACCTTTGATAGAGCTACGATATTGTTGAGAATTTATTATGAATTATATATACATTATATGAATTACATATATGTATATATATACGATTATACCCTTTAGCATAACAAAAATTATTATCTAATGTATCTTGTGTATTTTTATCAATTTTTTGATATATTTTGATTGATATATTGATATATTTCATTGATCTTATAAATATCGTATTTTTAACATTAAACGCCTTGACTATTTTACATACTGATCTTCTCCCCCAAATTTACTTTTACTTTTTATTGAACTGAAGAAAATCAACTTTTCAGATTTATTACTAAACGATTATTTTAAATGACTCGAATGTATTATATCCGGAACTTGCACGAGTTACCAAATTCAAAAGCACTTCATACACGGTTGACTTAAATTCAAGTATCAAGTTTCACCATGAACCTTTTACATATATTTTTTATTTTATAATCTTTCCAAGAAGAAATCATAAATAAATCATGTACACGCGTCATGTATGAAATCCCCCCAAGGGTGACCGACACAAAGCGATTGCCCAGATCGTTTTACACACACGTGCACACGCGCTCACTATCCCTTAAGTAAGAAAAAAACACTTTGGGATTTTATGGTCCGAAAACAAGTGTCACGGCAGCTTGATGACATTGTTTTTGGTGGCACTTTGAAATACTATCGTGTTGGGAAAATGGACTTTCACGAGGAAGTTAGCAAATACAAAGAAGATGTTTTAAAGGTCTTTTACCACACGGAAACCACATTCTTTGTATAGTATATAATATATTATTTTTAGTGCGTTTTGTATTACACTATACAGGACCCTCGAAACTAATCCTATTTCCACTTTTATCATAATAAAGCACCGGCTATTTTGATGGCATCTAGAAAGTTATATCAGTTATATAAGTTTATATATGAATTTATATTTTATAATGTATGTCCAATACAATAAAGTCCATATGCTAATCGAATATTATAAAGGATATAATTTATGTAAAATATAAATTTTTTGTTGTCTTCACAACTTCCTTAATATTTGTGTTTATTGAACTTGTTATAACAATAATTGTTTTGTTAACGAATTTCAAATATTAAGATATAATTGAATTAAACATTTTGTGCACATGAAAATAAGAAAACGTATTGTGATTCATAATATTAAAGAGTACAACTATTATTAAACGTATTATTTAGCGAAGTACATAGTAATTCAATACATTTTCCTAAGTTACTATTTTTAATAAAATATCTCGAACAAAGGGTAGAGCATGTTTTTATCATTAAAAATTCATTATTATGGTAAATAGATACATTTTCCATTAAATAAAGTGCAATACGTCATTTAAAGTACTTAAAGATTTTATATAAATGAGTTGATGCATAAACGTAATAGCATCTAGAAGTTATTAATCAGCAATTAAGCTTAATGTTAGTACTCGTCATAATATGCAATTTAAATTATTATAAATATAGATTTTACAGATCTGAAATTGACCTTTTTTCATTATCATGAAGTTAGATTATCATTGAATTTACAGCTTTAACTAATATTTATATTTTTAAAATTTAACATACACTTTTATGTGTGCTATAAATTGTATGTGTTCTACTGCCCTACCCGGATTAAATTTTATCAGTATAATTAGGATGTACAATTAAATAATTTATATGCAAAACGTATTGAATGTATTGAATTATCAAATAATTTTTCTAGATATTTTAAAAAAAAAAATAAAAAAAATATTAATACCAATTAAGAATATTTATGAAAACTATATGTTGGATACATTTTCATTATTATTAAAAATAATTATAGTTCCTTATTTGTGATAAGTTTACTAACATTTAACAATAGTAACCAACGATGAAAAAAAAATTCACTTACGGAGAAATGATTTAAAACCGTAGAGTGATTATAGCTATTAAATATCAAAGAACAAATATCTTCACTTTCGATCAAGTTAAGCATATTGATTGGCGAAATCCGATGATACTATTACACATATACTCAATGATACGATGTGATCTCTCACACTTCCCCTTTGTAAGGACAACTTCATTACACAACCACAGACATCCCTCGACTTCAATAACGTGTAGCTGATCGAATTTTTAACCCCTTTTTACGATTATGCATTACATTATTATTACCGCTATTATTATTGTTACATACACGTCTTTATTCATTACAGCCTTAACGACCCTTTACCCGCCGGGTTGTTGACAATAATTATTCGGACGGGTCGCCGCCAGCCATCTGTCGTTACTGCAGTATAAGTAACAGTAGCAAACATAAATACGCAATTTACCCCCTCACCACGCGTATACGAGAGAATTTCCGAATAAAAAAATTTGAAAAATATAAGGATAATAAAAATAAATCCAACCGTTTTGTTTGCGACGTTTGGTCGCGTTATGTAAATATTTGAACCGCTTATGTATTTCCATCATAAAACTACATACTGAACCACTGATGCGGGTAATGAGATGGGCACAAGGGGAGACTTGTTCAAACGCCAATTTAATGGAGTAAACTAGTAAGGTATATAATACGACCAAACACTACAATAATATCAGAGTTGTTCCTTGTCAAACATGGTGTAATCGATGAACACTATGTCAATAAAATGACTGAGCGACTAAATAGGAAACTACTACATAGTGTTTAAACCATGAGTTATATAATATTTAAATTTAAATCAAAAGTTTTTATGAAAAAATACAAAAAAAATATTAAAATAATATAATGTATGTATAGATCCATGTAGATACCAAATTATATAATATGTATATGCAGGACCGTATTGAGATTGAATGGTGCTCCTGACAAATCGTTGAAAATACTCCCTTTCCGGAAAAAAAAGTTTTACTAAAATAATAACTACTGATAACTTCATTTATAAACATCAATTTAATTTTTTAATTTAGGTGACATTTTCGAGGTTGATTTCGGTGATAATTTTTCCATTTCAGATTTTTTTTTTAAATTAAGTATGATTTTTTTATCCATATGTCCTAGTACTACTTTATTTTTAATATTGATACTATCATATTTTTTATTTTTCTTACTATGTTATATAATTAGATGCCGGAGTTATCGATGTAGAATCGTTAATTGAACTATTGGATTTCAGGTTAGTTAATGAAACATATTTGAGGGCAATTATTTATTTTATATATTATTTTTCACTCTTTCCTTTTCAAACTAGAATATTTTGTTGAAGATATTTTACTGTTCAACCTACATACAGACAGTTCAGCATTTATTAATGTTGATGTATTCAAATTATCATTAATGTTAAATTAAAGTTTTGATTTAAAAGGTTTAAAAAAAAATTTGTAAAATGTTTTTGAAACAATATTATTTCTCTATATTGTAATGAATAATATAAAGTACTGTTTACATTTACTTATACGTATACCTAATATTAATATTAATTATTTATTCGAATGAAAAAAGCGAGCAAGATCCCTGTAGTACAGTTACAGGTTAAAATAAATAATATTCGAATAGTCTTATAACAAAAGTATTTAAAATTAATAAGAATACAAACACATTAATTACTTATTATTACAATTTATACATTTAAAAATGATGTGTTATAAACTTATAAATGGAAACACAAGACATCAAAATTCTGATTTTTCATTAGAAATATAATCAATTATATTCGATTTAATGATCTTCAATATCAACTTTATGGATTTATACGATATACATTTGATATATAATGTGTTTTATAATTGTAATAACTGACAGTATAGAATCCTCTTGACCTCTTCTAAAATTATTATTATTAATTTTTGTAATACATAATATTATATAGATACATACAAAATCATCATGCATGTAGTACGTCTTCTGTGATTAATAATATACTAACCTTGTACTGAATATAATCGACCTCTCAAAAGGAAATACAATTTAAAATAAAGTGACATTTTCAAGTGTTGAATTTTTCTTGATCAGTAGTGTTACATATGTAAGTTAAAATATTAAATGTATTATTCTTTAGTTTTTTGAAACTGTGAAAATTGTTTAATGACATGATATAACATTATAACTATGTGTTAAAATTATTGTACGTTATACAAAATAAGAGAGTTATTTCAGAAGGTAAGTTAGAACCCATCAACCCCTCCCCTGGATATGCCACTACTCTTGATGTATTAATAATTTCGAGTTTTTTTTTCACTTTTTAACAATTATACAAGTTTTGAATTTCCTCCAATGCACGTCGCATAGGTTAATACATACTATACATGACATTTCACCGAAAATCGGTAATGATATACTTTAGGGCTGATCGGTGGTAGCGATGTTTAAATCCAGAAAATGATTATTTCGACTCGACCGAAGTTTTATCGTTACTAATTGGATTGGTTCGTGAGCGTCAGGAGTCGATGGTCTGGCCACTCCGTCACTCTCTATTCGTAGGGAATGTCTCACGTGTGCAGCACTCTCTGTCAGATTTATATTAACTGAAGATGGGGAAGTGGTGGCAGTCCAAGAACAAACCCGATTATGTTGTCATCACGGCGGCTTAAGCAAAGCCAAAAATACGTAACGACGTTATGTGGGGACGACGAAGGTGTCGGGTGGGATTTTGGTAAAGACTAGGATGAAAGATTCTGTGCGCGCGGTGGTATAACGCATTTATACCAGCCAATCAACACAGCGGACACCCTCTGTGTATGTATGTATGTATGTGTGTGTGTGTGTGTGTGTGTGTGTGTGTGTGTGTGTGTGTGTGCGCGCGCGCGCTCGCGTTTTGAAGGGGCAGAGGTCATAACAAAATTCTATAAGTCACAATTCTCAGCAATCACTGACTTAAGGTAGATAATAACATTACCGTCTGGGATGGTTGGTGAACAAATGAAAAAGCACTGCCACCGTAATAATTGATACTTGGGTTTCTCGACTTTATTTTTCCTTTTCAATTTACCGCAAAAATAGTTAACGAGTAACGTTGTTATAAGTCTCTCATACACTCTGTGTATAGTAGTATGTACTTGTAGAAAATGTGCAGAATTTTTATTTACAAATATAACCGTGTCTGTGTATTAGTAAAGATAAATTAATTTAATCTAATTAAAATATATGGTTTTATCGAAGTCAACGAAAATACAAACAACATAATACTTTTAACAAACTTCTCAGTAGGCTATAAGTAGTAATAACTTTAAAGTAGAGCTATCAATAATAATAAATATTATCATAAATTACACTTTAATTAAGTATGAAAATCGTGGTGGAATTATGGATTTTGCGTGTTTAAATATGTACGGATAAGGTAGTTAGATATTTTAAAACTTATAAACTATTTATATAATTAATGCATATATTTTTAAATCAAATACAAAAAAGAAGAACAAATAATTTATTATGTCTACATGTAATATATATATATATATATATTATTTAAACAACAATATTATATTCATTCGTTTATATCACATGTCGTAATAATTTTATACAGAATTAATGGAAAAATTATTGTCAACGGTTTGAGTCACCAAAAAAATTACCATTGCTATAAAATTTGTAAAATTTAAGGTTGTATTCGAATAGTGGGATATGTCATCATATTATAAAGGAACTCTACTGCAGTAATTAAAAAATAAATACAAATTCCATATTGGTAAATACAATTTTTTTAAATCATGTTTTGTAAGAAAATATAAACCCATAACGTTACACAATGCATTGGTTATGATAAATATATTATAGAGAATATAAGTATATACATTTTAAATTCAAATAAACTCAACAAAATCAATTTGTTCGGTGTTCGCGTAAATCCAATTTAAAACAGATTCCCTTGTCAAATATTTTTCTTTCACCACCAGTGTCATTGTTTTATAACTCGGCAGGGTGGCAATTACCAAGTGTTATGTTAGTTTACATGCATTGTACTCGTCACGTCGACTGTATAAATGGTTTACTTTTCGAAACACACTATGTACCAAACAAAGCTAACCCCTAGGGATGTCGTATATTCAAAATGATCACATATATATATATAAAGAATATTTCAATAAAATCACCAAACCGGAAAATAGCAAATACACAAACTTTAATTGACTTAAACACCAGTAGTTGAAATGGCAATGAGTTGAAAACAAAATTTCAAAAATTTTGATATATTACTTTATGTATCATAACATTAAACAGTTCCTGTTAAATAATTAATAAGAAATAAAAAAAAGTGTTACAAAGCAATTATTTTATACTTTTAACGGAATACTAATCAACCGTTTACATTAATTTTTTTTTTCTAAAACTTAGTCTAGATAACAATTATTTTAATAAATTAATTTAAATAATAATACAATTTTTTGAACAACTCAAAATTACCACACTAAAGACTAAAATATATAAATATAAATTATTAAAAAAATTATTAAACTGAATGTCATATTTAAAAAATACATTTGTATTTTAGGTAAAATTATAAACTGAAAATATTAGTTTCAATAAGTTCATATAATTGAAGAATTATAAAACTTATAATAATATTATATATGCGAATAGCAATTTTCGTCATAACTAAAAGTCTTACACAAATATATCCAAATATTGGACAGAAATATTTTTTGAACAAAAACATTTAATTGATTTAATAGAAAAATCAATAAAATTATAATGTATTTTATGAAACATTTTTTTAATTATATTTTAATTATTTATTATTGTTTCTTATTATTCGTTTTTATTGGAAATTAGTTAACTATGTATAGTTTATCAATATAATATTAAAACATTTAAAAAAAAAACAAAACTTTGAAATTATATTTAATAAAAATTTTTAAAATTCAAGAAACAATAAAGGAATTATTTAATATATATATATATATATATTTAAACTTTTTTACATTAATATAGAATGCATTATTATAATGTTACGAATATACGAAAACTTTTTTATTTTCCATTATAAATATTTATTTTATACTTATTAAATAGTTATTTTAAAAAATAGCGTTCAAAATACATGTATATATATCATAGGTTAGGTGTACTTTATAAGAATTTATTACTTATACATATATAATATATAATGAAAGTATATGGTTTTATGCCACAGGATTTGATTGATATAACCGTTTTACTCTAAAACATTTAGTTGAAATTTTTTACGGGAAACTGAATTGGAAGGAAGTACCTATAATATTTTTGTTAGTCTTTTCAAATTCAATTTCGAGTGGTGTACATTTAAGTGTATAATATTCTTTTGGGCGAATACGATCGCGACGGTCCCAAAGGTCCCGTAAATGGCGATGTATAGCGGTACCGTCGTAATCCTGACACCGACATTAGTTACCACTGCCTTTAATGCTCCTCGGGCTTATTTTCCTCCGGCCTGCCATCGTATACCTCATACCCCGCAGAAATAGCCATAAACTCAGTAAAACAGCATCGAAATGTTACTCTTATGCAAATCGGAATTTATTCCTGGACTCTGATGTGGTGGGTCATCTAAAATCGCATTAGGTTTCTTCTCAGTGTAATTTTTACGTTTTTAATTACCCATAAATTAAATTTATAAATGGACTATTTATACATATTATTTTAATAGTATATATATATACTATTACACTACTCATCACTAAGCAAGGCTCATAGTTTTACATTTTTGTTAAAAAAATACATTAAAATATCACCATTTTACACTTGAACGAAAATTTTAGTTTATCAAAATATACAACTTCCTATAACTAAACAGTACGTATGAATACTTCAAAATAAATGTATTATTTATGTTTGATTTTTATATCAATAAATAATTTTAAAATGAGTTAAAAAACATTTCAAATCAACTTTTAAACAATTTGTCGTGAACATGCATGCATGCATACAAACTTATTTACTCATTAGGCCATAGTTGTATATACTTTTTATTGCCAAGTACTCACGTAAACCAAATAATCTAGTCATTTTATAGCATTAACGATTGAACTTGGTTTTTATATTGAGGAATAAATTGCAATATGCATTAAAACATTCGAAATTATTTAAGGTATTTCAAAAGTAAAAACTTTTTTGTTAAAACTCAACATTTTTTCACACAGAACTCACTAATAACATTTAGTTTAATAACTATTTTAATCTATAAGTATAAAATAAATAACTATTAATTATTTGTTTATTTATTATTATGAGACAGGACGAGCTCCAATACAAATTTTGATATAAATAATAAAATATAACAGAAGAATAATAATAACATACCAGTATAAATTATAATATAATTTTAAATAATTTATTGCAATTTTAATAGTGAAAAGTTTAATGTGTCAATTCAAAATAGTCTTATTTTCATTATACTAGAAGAAAAGTAGTAAATTTTCATTATAATATTAATAAAAAATTCTATCATTAAAATAATATTCGTTAAAAATATTTTCATCATTGGTTTCTGATGAATTTAGTACCACTGCACTGTGACATCAGAAAAACTGGCTTACTATACATGTTTATCAGTCAGTTTTGATTAAATATGAACTTTTGATTCAAAAATAAGAATTATTTATTTATTATGTATCAAATAAATAATCATAAAAAAATGTACAGTGACATTTAGAAAAAATAATAACCTTAAGCGAAGTATAAGTGTAAATATTTAAAATCTCCTGCTTTTTTCGTACACAAAATAATATATTTTTTAGGTATACTGAATAATTAACTGTGCACATACTATATATACAATCTTATTTATCTCACTTAAAAAAACATATGAATTATGTAAAACGTATAAAAAATATATATGTTTAAATTATATAAAAAAAAAATAATTATAAAACATACGAGTAGGTATTATAATATAATATATTATTATTTTGCATGTAAATAAAATATTGTATTTTGTCGAAATTGATTATCAAATACTAAATTATGTAGATTCACTGTACAAATACAATATTACGAGTACAATCATTTTACGTAAAACTCTTTGATCGTATGAGCTGCTGAATAGACAATTTTTAAAAATGTAAACATTTTCAAACAAAAAATAATTAATAATTTATTATGTTTAGTTGTTTTTGTCAATAATAAAATAATTATATATATTTATTTATATAAATTTATTTGTGTGTGCGTATAAAGAATTAATATTTAATTAATTATCTAATCTATTTTATGCTGATTAATTATAATGTTGCACTGTACATTATAAATATATTTATTATATATTATATATTATATAATAAATTTATTATTAATATATTTTATAGTATAGTACAAGTAAATAATACATTGAAAACAATTTTATAAATTGTACTTTCGATTATAGATAAGCCTATTTTAATATGGAAATTGAATTTGTTTCCACCATAAATTATATAGTAGTTATTTTTTGTGATACACTGAAAACTAAGTAACCAATTACTTTAACTTGTAAATTATTTTACCCTTAGAATTAGAGCTATTGTTGTAACAATAATATTATACTTATACACGTACGGAGGCAGCAGTCGATCGAGATGATGCATTATCACCGAATATCGTGTTCACTTATATCGTTTGTATGATATACACAAAAGTATACACTTACAACATACGAAGCGCAACGTTTCAGGATGATAAGTCATCATCACTTCCCGTGCATGTGCTTCATGTTTTATATATAGCAACGGTTAGTAGAGATTTTATCCAATTGAATTTAAGTTTAAATTATCACGTCAATATTTTTTTTTTTACATAATTCTGTCTCGATTTATAAGTTCTTCACAAATCTTTTTATCGAAAAAAATGAATATGTATTTATATTTATACGATTACGCGGCCAAAATATAAAAAAAACAAGTTGTTTATAATAAAAGTCCTGAAATATTGTAATGTCTAGTCACTAGTATATGCGGACAATGTAGAAATTATCAAGCTCGATCAATCTAAACGATGTACAAAATACAAAATTACATATATTTTGTGTCTAACATAAACTACACATTTCAAATTTTCCGAATTTCACTGAGCACATTTAAAACCATTTTTTTTAAAAATGGATTATAAAATTAGATTAGTGTTTTTTTTCTTCAAAAGAGTGTCATTTTTATAAAAAGAGTACATGAACGTTTATTTTTAAACTCACATTGCTTACGGTAGCACACTTTACAACACCCACATTTTTGAATAAGACATTAAGATACGTATACTATGTCAAAACAGCTTTTCTCGTTGCTCGAAAACAGAAACGGCTTACGAACATTTTCTACTGGGATATTGTATTATTTTTTGTACGTGTATTATTCAAGCTAAGGTTGTTAAAATAAATAAAAATGCAGTACATAAGTTAATTTACGAACATATTTAGTGATCAATTTTGAATTATTTTTAGTAAAATAAATCGAGCGTAACGTTTATGGAAAAGTTAGAGATTTTATTTGATCAACCCCGGTAAGATGTAAATGTTCAAACCACCTCCACGACCGAAAATGCCTGGGCATCGTATAGAACAGCGTTTCCCAACCTTTTCGCAATGGCGACCCATAAATTTAATCTTTATTAGGTACGCGACCCTTCGCTAAAAAAAAAAAATATGCTGTAAATAAATAAGATTTTTATTATAATCTATTTTATCATTGAGTTTTTTATAAAATACAATATACTGAATAATAATAACTTGATATATAAATAAAATCAATTATAAAAGAAATTCAAAAAATTAGTATAATAGAAAATTGCGAATTTATTGCTGAATTTAGTGTGAACTTTGATTCTGGATGCTGTTTTTTACCGATAGATAATAAATATTCCATAATCGTAATAGCTTTACGTAATTTATTCTACAATACTAGTTAGACTTCACATTATTAATATAGAGTATGAAATAAAATATAACATAAGCATTTATCAATTTACGGCTAAAATAACTGTAATCGTAACCACGAGTCGCGCGACCCATGGTTCGGGAAACGGTGGTATAGAATGCACCCCGCGGATCGAGATTTTCCACATCGCCCGCGAGTACAGTGTAAGTGTATCATTAAAATGTAACGATGTGCATGTAAGTTTTGTTTTCTACAACAGAATCGGGTCCGAAGGCGGCCGATGGTTTTCGCACAAACGCCTCGCGAAGTGAAACAGAAACGAACCCGACGGGGTCACTGTCGCACATTGGACGTCGTCGTGCTGATAAATTGACCGTGTCCACCGGCAACAATGTACCGGCGGACGGCGATGCATGCCGCCGGGGGTGGTCCACGTACCGCACGGAAAACAGCATACACCCCCGCGCGCGAAGATTGAGCTTTTCGCGTGCGCGTGTGTCGCAGCCGTGCCGAGAGTGCGTTTAAAATGTTTCCTGTGCGCGTGTGTCTGGGCGCGCGCTCCTTCAACGCCGTGTACGCATAATACGCATCCGCAACGTTACCGTGAACGATAATAATAATAATAATAATAATAATAATGACAATAATGATATGTGGGCCAACACGTGCCTACTCATCGAACAGTTGCGTATACGTGCCGGCACTTCCGGACGCCATCGGAGACCACCACCGACGTGTTTAGACGGCGGCAGCGTTTAGGGGTCGCGTAATATAGTCACCACCACCGCCGTCGTCGCGCACCGACGGACGCGCGCGCGTTATCGAGTGCTTTGCTTTATATTATTATTATTATTATTATTATTATTATTATGTGGATAACACTGATACGACCACCTCTGAGCCGCGATTTTGCATTGTTTGTTTATTATTATTATTTTTATTATTCGAGTGCAGCGAGCACGAACGATGTTAGCCGATCCGCGCGTGCGCCGGACAATATGTACGCACTCGGTGACGACGCGAGTTTTTTTATATTATTATTGTTTGAACTCTTGTTTCACAATACACATAGGTGGCACCGTTATTAAATACAAACAACTCAGACCTCCCTACTACCATCGCTACCGATGCCAACAGCTTATTAACGCAGCATAAATTCTAAAGGATGAGAGGGTGAGTTGAGGCTGAACGTTATAAGCAACACACAGTTGCAACTGATAGCTGTACAGAAATAATGCCATAATTCCAAGTAATAAATTTGAAAAATAATTTGTTTCGTACGTTGAATAATGTATAAAATACCGACATAGGTATTCCTTGTATCAAAGTTTTTTTTCAACTTTTCTCCCCTCTGGAATATCAATCAAAACAATTTATAAGTGGGTGGCCTCTAGAAAACTTAAAATACCCCGTTATACATAGTTTCGATCGATTTGATAAAATCACGAGCGGGTAAATATTATTTGCAAGCTGTTTACAAAATAACTTGAAATCTATAGGTAAAAATGTGTTATTATCGTTGATTTTAGAATAATTTATTTTATAATCAATGGTATTATCTATCATAACTATTATCAATTAGATGAATAGAAAAGTTATAGTTCTTTGAAGTCTGATGAGATAAAAATGTTATTTGGTCTAAGCCGACAACATGAATATAAATTATATCTAATAAACATAAAGAATATTGATGAAAATACGCATTATTATCCCTGGTTTCTTGAAAAAATAATTTATATTTTTTACTCTTATTTTTAAACTTTTAGAAGCTATGCCCATATTTTCTGTAAGACAAGCAACAGTCCTTCTTGTCCACAAAATTCCAGAGCGTCTGGTTGTAATATAATTATTTTATAAAAAAAATCATTATTTATAATTATTAAAACCATTTCATAAATATTAACTTTAACTATATATAGTAAAATGATCATATAAAAGCCATAAAACCATGTTACTCGAAGAACATTTTCGTATAATTATAATAGTATTTAATACAATTATTACAAAATATTTGTTGTGATTTATAACCTATATCATAGGTACATCAGAAATAAATAAAAATGTACCACAACATTTTGTCGTTATCAACTCATTAAAAACGTAAATTGTATTTAGGTAAATATAGCTGTATATATTTCAATACATACATTTTAGATTTAATTAGACTGAATTTTGAACATAGAATTTAAATAATATTTTAACCCTAATTGGCTGCATTGAGAACTAAGATTGAAAAAATGAGTAAAGGTTTATGAATTTGAACTTTTGAATTTTAAGTATTCATGTTTTATGTTTCACCGGATATTTTAGTATTTTGCTTAACCAAAAAGGAAAATTATAATTATGTTTATTATGCAAAGGAAGATAATAACCAGTAACCATTTAATACAAAGTATATTTAAGAATAAAATAAAATTTACATTTTAATTTACATATATTGATTTTGCAATGATGATATTCTTTTAATAAATGGCTTTTTGGAATAAAAGTTATTTCATGTTAAAATGCTTCTAATAACATTATAGATTATATTAATTATATTCTATCGATTAATATTAATATTTATTTAAGATTTATGCAGTGTTGATTTCAGAGGAGTGAACAGGTGTTAATACCTTCCTAATGAAAATGTATTCTCCTCGAAAAAATGTTATTATTTATTAATTATGTGCTCCAATGGTATACCGAAAATTTACGATACCCTTTTCCCAGGATAGAAGTTCTGAATTAAACACTACAATGAATCTTCAAAATTATTGTTAAATTGTATTGTCTATTCATATTTTTATAAAATATACAGATTAAATCTGTATACATAAAAGCCAAATACCACTCACTGATTATTATTTTACAAATCTACTAAACGTTTGTACGAACTTCAAATTTAGAATAATGGTTCTTCTAATACTAATAATTAGTGTGTACTAAGAATGGATTTAAAAAATGTTGTGTGGATTAATTAATAATAATAGTTCACCACCAATTTATATTGTGCGGCATGGAGGGAGGCCCGCGGATTTTCAGCTACCAGCAACCAGTCCTTTTTGTTCATTAATAATTGATGATTGTGTTTGAAACCAATGGGTAGATACAAATTTTCCGATAAGTTTATGGATAAAAATTATCTTGCTTATTGAGTGTGCACCTTAGATTATATATACTGGATAGAGGTATGATTTAAAATCTTGAAGAATAAAAACTGGACCCCTATATCACTACTGCATATGCGTAAAACATGTGTGTGCAAAACTGTAAAAGTGAGTTTGTGTAATTTTTATTTATATAATATTTACAACATTTTTTTCATTTCAAAACTTGCAACGAAATAATCAGTTATCTGAGTAATCATACATTCCTACCGCGTCACATGCGATCTATTTCATTTCTGAAGCATGCGCAATAGATACATCGGGGCATTGGCGTAATTTCGCTAAAATTCAGGAGGTGCAAAACTAATCAGGAAAGTTACAAACTTTCAACAAATTGTCAAAATCCTTAACTTTGAAAATTTATTTACCACTTTTAACTTAATTCCAGTTCCTCGATTAAAATTGTATACAGTATACACAATTTAGTATCCAGTACCGGATCTAGGGGGGGGGGCAATCCGGGGCACGTGCTCCGGGCGCTAACCATAGAGGGGCGCAAATTTCAAAATAAATGAAATACATTCATAAACCAACTAAATAAAAATTTACTCATTCATTTTCAAAGCATATTTTTGTATTATACTAATAGTTTATAGTTTGTTAAAAGGAATAACAAATTTTAATTTTTTTATGTATGTTAACCATATGGAATAAAATACTTATGGCAATTGATAAAGTTAATGTGATTTTACAAAAACAGAACATTTCAATAGATGTAGCGACCAATCACATAAAGGTCTATTAAAATTTATTGAGAAATTTAGAGAAGAAGGTATTGATGAAGCGCTTATTGAATCAAAACAAAAAGCCACCAATTTATCTATAGAACCAGTATTTCCATCAATTCGAAGTAGAAAAAAGAAAAAAATGTCTGGTGAATTAGCAAATGATGATATATCAACAATTTCAGAGGAAAGTAACTTTAAAATTTTAATGAAAAATGTCTGTGATAGAATCTCAAATGGTTTAAAAGAAAGATTTGACTCTATCGATGAAGCTGCACAAGATTTTTCTTTTTTGGATGGTAAGTTTTTGTTTACTCTGCCAACAATTCAATTAAAAAAACATGCTATGGACTTTTGTATAAAATATGAAAAAGACATAGATAAAATTGAATTTATTTTAGAGTTGGATAGTTTCACTCAACATGTATTTCAATTAGAAAATAAATTAATAGATGCTCAATCCGATGAAATTTTGAGTTTTATTCTTAAAAATGGTCTTCAAGATGCATATCCGAACATATATACTGTCTATCAAATATTTCTCACGTTACCCGTGACATCTGCATCTTGCGAACGCAGTTTTAGTAAACTGAAAATAATAAAATCATATTTAAGATCCACAACAAAACAAAGAAGATTAAATAACTTGTCTATCATATCCATTGAACACGAAATTGCTAAAACAATAAATTATGATATAATAAATGAATTTGCTTCAAAAAAAACAAGAAAAGTAGTATTTTAGTTTATTCATAAAGCATCGATTAATACTTAATTAAATTAAAATGTAAATTTTTAGTTTTATATTAATACATTTTTCTTTTTATGATATACTTTCAAAATTATCAAATTTGATGAGTATTGTAATATTTTATATTCCATTAAAAATAAACATTTCCACTATACTTATATTAATATATATCTTTATGATGTGAATATTGAATTAACCGATTATTGTTTACCTATTATATTTCTAAATAATTGCTGTATCCGTCCATAATCCGTAATTTTACTCATTTCAGGCGATTTTTTTTTTGTAATTTATAGGGGCGCTAATATTACGTTGTGCCCCGGGTGACATAATATGTAGATCCGGCACTGTTAGTATCTATTATCATTTATATGAATTTATAATTTATTTTTACTCTCATTCGTTTATTATATTCTGATTATCAACTGATAATGTACGTCTGTCATTATCGTAAATTCAAAACAACAATCATGTTTCTGTTAAGCTTCGTCCACACCTATCAAACTTTTTACAAACGTTAGTCGAACGTTCGTCAAACACTAAAAATATCTAGCAAATGTTTGTCGAACGTTTGTTTGATGTAGACGTGTTTCCAAACCAATTTGTTTGTCAATAATCCAAACAAAAATGTTCGCTCACTAAGCGAACATTTTGAATGTTTGTTTGTACTTGTATACCGATGTACCTCTATTTAAATAATTAAAAATTTAGTTATAAGTAATTAAAATATTTTTGAATGTATGTTTGTACTTGTATGCCGATGTATCTCTGTTTGAATAATTATAAAAGTTAATTATGTTTCGCATATGTATACATCAGGTACAATCTATATTATATATATATAATATATATACCAGTGGTATCTCTTAGCATGAACACACTGAAGGTATATATAATAAAAAAATGTATTTTATTACCATTATAGAAGTGTGAAGGACAGTTATTAATGCTTCGCATACTTCAGGTACAATCTGTGATACTGACTGCTTTGATATTTTGAACGGATACATTAGAGAATGATATGAATCACTACTTGATAAAAATCGTAAAGTTATTGCTAAACGCACTACCACAGAAATACTTTCACGAAAATTAGTGTTTTCTTTTGTGACTTTTGGGCCAATTAAATTAATTCAAAATTCAAAATCAATACTTGAGATTCTGGTAAAATTACTAAATAAATCACTGTCTTGTAAGTCTAAAATGATATTCTCACCACTGTAAGTCTTTCTTCTCTGAAAAAGTTGTCTTTCCCAGCACCTTCTTTTTTTTTTTTGATATTTTATTACGCATTATAACAAACGCAGCAGCGCCAATGCAGCATGCGACTTGTTCTATATCTGACATGGTCACGGCTGTTGGCAAACATATAGCGAACAACAAATTATAAACGGTTTACTAATCTATCTATTCTTAACATTGTAAAATACCTGATTTGAAAGTATTGAATGTGAAAATATTTTAATTGAATTCTCAAAATCCTATAGAATGCTGGTTTTAAAATAAAATATCCATTACTATTATTACCTAATTATTGATATGTTAAATTTTTTATTAATTATCTTTTATGCATTGTATAAATTTGTAGTATCAATAAAAAAATAGATTTTATTGGATAAAATAAAATTTGAATTTAATGTTTATAATTGGTAAATAATTTAACTCTAAAGAGGGTGTGGGGGAAAAGCCCCCACTTATCAGATATATGTAAATAATTGTAGCCTCCCCAACATTTTCAATGGATATCCGCTTATGTTTTTATCTGACTACCACTTTCAATTCAAACGACTTCAATTTCCTGATGTGCTCTATTTTGCTATGACAATTAACACAATACAAGGACAGTTATTGGAAGTGGTAGAAGTGGATTTTATGAATAACTGCTTCTCCCATGGCCGATTAAACGTTGCCTATTCACGTGTAAGCTCTCCTGATTATCTAGCAATACTACTGTCTGAAAGAAGAACCAAAATTATTATATTATAAAAATGTATACAATATAAACAATTTTAAGGCAATGACTTAAGGCATCACTTAACTTTTAACACTAAATAAATAATAAGGATGACAAATCATATAATATTGAAGCTATAAAACACAAAATTATCCATTGATCATTTTATAATAACGGACGGAATGAAATATTTCATTATTGCTGAATTTTTTCTTCAATCGATATTAGAAAAGCTACATTGGAAATTGAAAGCAATTTGTTTTTATGTTCTGTGCTTAGTTCTCTTTTTTAAATGAATGTAACAAAAACTTCATAGTGATTTATAGAATTTACTATCTGTACCCGTCGTTAGAGAATATAAGAGATTGAAAATTTGGTTGGGATATATTCTTTTAGATGTTACTCTTTACTGGTTAAAATTATGTTTTATTCTAATTTGAATGGACAATTAATGACGATTCAAAAAAAAATATTGGCAACTCAAGGAATATTAACATAATTATAACTTACTCTAATAATTTGTCATTAATAAATTTGAAAAATTTTAAATTACATTGATAAAATACATTTCTTAAATTTATTGCGAATTTAATTCAAAATAAATAAATATATTTCTTGATAAAACAATCAAAAATCTTCGAAAATATATTAAAATATCAAAAAGTTTATTCTTATGAATGTAATAATAGTTGCGCTATCTAGTGTATATTTTTAGTGAACGATTATTACATCAACATAATCCCTAGAATGCGTAGAATCTGAACTTCAGATGAAAATGTGTGTAACAATAGTAACAATCATGGTTTTATAGATAACAGTGGCAATAATTAGTATCACAGCTTGTTTGCGTATTCAGTTTATTGTCGTGTATTATAAATCAGTTATAAGAAGTATTATAAGAAAATAAACGCAAAAAATGTTTAAGGGGGCACCCGGGTTTGAACCGGGGACCTCTCGATCTGCAGTCGAATGCTCTACCACTGAGCTATACCCCCACGGTGTTAACCTTTTGAAATTTTCCTTATTTAAGTAATATTAAACCACTAATAAAAATTTTTTTAACTATCCGATGATAATGATGTTTTATTTTTAAACTTATTTCAATCCCTTGCCATTATTTATCAACTAATCTAAATTTTAATAAATAATCCGGAAACGTGTGATCAAGAATTTAATTTGACATGAGGGTCAATCGGTTCTAAGTTTAAATCTATGATTGAAATATTATTTAATACCTAATAATAATTAATAATTTGTGCATGTATAATTCAATGACTAAAATATTGTTATTTGTTATATAAATTCACTACGTATGATATTAATTGTTTCCTTTAAAAATATAAAATGTATAATTTGTTTTCTATTGATAGTTGATATATTTTAATTCTTAAATCTTAAATATAAAAATTGCGTGTTCAACGGTTAGTCTTCAATGGACTTTGAAACTACAAAACCCTTTTTTGATAAAATTTGGTACAGAGTTAGATAAGACCTTGAAGAATATACGTATATTATTTTATCGTTGTAAAATTATATTATCATAAGACTATATATATTTTATATTATTAAAATACAATAACTTCCACGATAATACAATAATATACGCATGAGAAGATATGTAAAGGGGTATTAATTATTGTGTATCATAATTTGCAATAGTACATGTATGAGAGGAGAGGTGTAGTGGAGGAAAAATTAAGAAGCTATGTGAAGTAAAAAACTAGGTTACATAAACGATCGCTATGAAATATGAAAACAATTGAAAAATAGCTGCGGCGGCGAATTGTAATGGCTGGTAACTGCGACGAAATGAAATTAAGGCGCTATTCTTAATAATCAGAAATGTTTGATATGTTGAGAAGCATGTGAGATAAAAGGGTTATTGGAGAGGTTTGTCCTATGAATAATTATATTTTTTATGCTTACTATTAAATCTATTTGTGTTAAGAACAAATAAATTAACCAAAAATATTATGCCTTGATTAGAAATAAATTAAAAATATAAATGTTTGTATTTTAAAATAATAATAACGATTATTTAAAATAATTAAAATTTAATATGAGTGAAGTTGGGTAAATCCGCTAAGTTTTAAAAAAATTAATATGATAAAATATGTTTGAATAATATATATATTCAGTTGTCTTCGTTTTGTGTACGCATAACATGGAGATTCTGCAGTTAGTGGAACTAATTTGTGTTTAACCTACAATATTAAAGTAAACTAATCAATTGTTGAACATTTAATTTGGCTAAATTTTCAAAGATCAATAAAAAAAATTTTAATAAAATTTCAAACTTATTATGAAAAATATTGTCTGTATTTAATACTGGGTTAACGAATATGCCACCATGGGGCAGATTTTATAATGCTGCTATTTACAAAACCGTTATAACGTTCTATCCATCATAAAAAAAATAATATGTAAAAAACAACAAAGTTAAAATTGTTTAATTGATCTATATTTATAAACATATTAACCGTTATCGGAAACTAAAGTTGGCCAACAAAAATGGTCTGACTAATTACTGATTTCGGTTGAGTTCACAAAATGATAGAGTATACACGTATTTATTTCAATTAGTTGGAGTTCAACAATCAGCATGGAGGTCGCCGATGAAATACTCTTGTAAGAAATCAATCCACTAAAAAAATATTCATCGAGAACTAAAAAAAAAAAATAATTGGGCTTATGATATTTTTGTGGAAAAATTTGAAGAACTCCATATAATTTTCCAAAAACTTTTGGTTCAACAGTTAAAGTTTTGAATCCAAACGAATGTCCATTGATACATTTTATTACATTTTATTACATTTTAAATAAAATCCAACTTCTTTAAGAAAAACAATCAAATTTTAGAAAATACATAACATATACGGAAAATTAATTGGAATATATATTAATAGGAGCATTGGTATAAATAGTATAATGAATAATTGGTATACCAAAACGTAAATAATTCGGTCGATTCGATCCAGTGGCGTAATTATGAGGGGTATGTCACTCCCAGAACCTTTAATTCAGAAAACTATTAATTAAATAATTCCCGTGAACACAAGGATTTTAATGATTTTAAGATTTTCATTTTATTTTAAAAAATAAGGATTTATGGACATTACTCGTATCATAGTTAAAAGAAAACTAACAACATTTTAAAATTAACAACTATTATTAATTTTTATCATTTTTAGCGGGTAATAAATAGTATACACTATTGACTAAATTATATGTCTTTATTTAAAGAAAAATTATTAGAAAAACATAATACTATTTTAAATATGATTTATTCTGTGGTATAAGGTTAATTTTTGAACATTTTTACTAACCTTGAGCAACACCAACTAATGTCTATTATCAGTTATATAATAACAGCAATAAAAGTTAAAATAATTATTATAATTATTGTCTTTAAATTGCAATTCTCTTATATAACCGATACCTAATAGTCCTAATAAAAAATTTTATTAAATTAAAAATGAAAAGGCAGTCAGATGTCTTTCTTTCATTTTTTTTTAAAAAAAGTTAAAGAAACTGATCAAATCGTTCAAGAAGACAGTTTAAAAAAATAACATTCAGAAAAATACAAACCTAGCAAAGTGGTAAGAATGTGGTTTTACTGTTTTCTGAAATAATCAAAAATTCATATATTTATGCATTTCTAATTTCTATGTACTCATTATGACATATCCACGTCAATTTGTAAGTTTATAGTTAACATTAAATAGTGAATATTGTAATCTATGAAACTTAATGATCAAAAGAGAGTGTGGTAGGGCATAGCCCTCCACTGTAACGATAAAATATAAACTTATATCCCACCCCAAAACCAATTCCATATTCGGCCGATACCCAGTTTAGTCTGACCGTACTCCTGAACATTGTGCTTACTCACTTGATAATCTTGTAACAGGCAATATAAAAAAATATAATAATATAATATAAAATATAATATTACATGACTATTATTATTTGTTTAAAAATTTTCTATGATTAAATGATTCTTTCTAAAAAAGAATTATACGTAAGAAAATTTCAAAACTTTCGTTTTCACCGTTATGAAATGTTTATAATATTAAAACTAACAACATAAAATCAGTACTAATAAAACTTGGATATGCTCTGTTGTACGTATGTATAACGCAAACAATATATAAAGTTGTATATTATCGAATAAAGTAATTTAAATCAAATGCTAAATCATAAAATTGTACAAAAGGTTTATAGGGGGCACCCGGGTTTGAACCGGGGACCTCTCGATCTGCAGTCGAATGCTCTACCACTGAGCTATACCCCCGCATGTGCAATTTAGGCAATTGTTTAATTAATTATTATAATTATGTGTTAATTATCATATTGTTTGCCAATGAACCATAGTAATAAAGTATTGCATGAGTGTCTGTCTTTTCGTTTATATTGTGCAACAAATTACTACTGCAGACGACAGCTAGTACTCGAATTCAAAAATAGGTGGATTCCATTTATTTATAAAAAGGTGTTTTCTTTACAATTCTTTATCAATAATATAATTTGAGACCTATACTCTATGACTTCAATCCGTTTTTCTAATACTTCCTCTAAATAATTGAAACTTTCTCTGGATTATTAAAATTTTTCAAATATCCGGTATACATACACTAAAAATGTCTAAATTACAATAATACTAAGTTTTTCGATTTTTCTCATTTTATTCTAATTATTCCAATAATAGATTCACATATTCAGTAGATACTAAACACTTAAAGTATGAGTACCAAACAGTGACATGGTAAACTTTCTTCATCTATGAGTCCAACGAAATTTGAAATACCCACCACCCGGACCAGCGTTGGGTGAGGGGGCTTACTAATAATTTAAAAAACCATTGTACCTACTGATCAAGTATCATGCACCCAATTTGATTGTACGTATAAATAATATCATTTAATATTACAGTTAATGTATAATATACAATGTATATTATATATAATGTCAATATTATTGTCTAGTTGTTATTATGTTTATGTTGCAGATCCGCATGAGTCACCTATCAATCTATTGACAAAAATTTAGAGGCCATGGTCTCTCAAAAATTCCTTCACCACGTCACTGGTACTAGGATATAATATAATAATTTTTTTATAATGAACTATAACATAGTAATTAGAATATATATAAATATATTATATTTTAATATTATGAAATCAATAATGCAGCTTATATAGTATAATACCAATAACAAAAAATCCAAAATCACTTTTTTGCAATACCTACATATTAGTAACTAAGTAATAACTAATTAGTTAATAATGTTACAATGTTATAAAAATAAAATAATAGTAATAGAGAAGTTACTACACATACATATTTGTATATCAGTTTAAATAATATGTTAATATTGATTATTGGATAATCAGATGATATATCAATAAAAATTAATTTATAGAATATTTTATTTCAATAAAATTTACCTTCTTATTAACTAAATATTTCTAACTCATGTTTATTTTTAAAAAAAAAATTAAAAAAATATTGAAAATTATTAAGAAATTTATAAAAATTATTTTAAATTAAAAGAAACCATATAATTTACAAATACTACTATAATACTTTATAAATATTATAAAGCATTCGACTCTATATCTCATGATTTACTCTTACGTAAACTAAAAATAATAATTGGAAATAATAATTTCTGGTATTGGTTCAAATCTTATCTCCTTAATAGACCACAAATTACTGAAATTAATGGTATTAGAAGTAATTCCTGTATTGCTTAATTTGGCATCCCCCAAGGTGCAGTGCTAGGACCTATTTTATTCTCAATATATGTGAATGACTTATTAAATTTAGATATAGGAGGTAAAATATTAGCTTTTGCGGATAATACTACATTGTTTTTTGAAGCTGATACTTGGACTGAGGTAGAAAAAGGTGCTAATAAAGGTCTAACAGTAGTTAGTAAATGGTATGCTAATAACAGTTTAATGCTAAATAAAAAAAAAATCAGTTTTTATCCCATTCGCACTATCTAGTCAGAAATTACCAGTTCAAATTATAATTCAATTTCATAATAATAAATGTAAAAACATAAATATAATTAATGAATGTAATAATAATTGTTACCGTACATCTAGAGTAAGTTCGTACAAATATTTAGGTGTAATATTTGATGAAAAATTAAAATGGAAACCTCATATTGATATGCTAATATTACGCTTAAGGAAATGCTTTTATGTATTTAAAGAACTACGTAGTATATTAGACATCCCGTGTCTAAAAATGGTTTACTTTGCATTAGTTCAGTCCATAGGCGCCGCCAGGAATTTTATCAGGGGGGTGCATCGTGCAAGTAGGTATATGCTGATTTACAAATAATGCTTATATACGTAATAATAATAATTAGAAATAATAATAATAATAATAATAATGCATTGGTTAAATACGTAAAAATATTTTTTCAAATTGTATGATGATACAAAGTTATTTTAGTTTTTTTTTGACGACTACAATTTCATTTTTGTCAAGCCAGGGGGGGTGCACTTCCACCCCCTTGCACCCCCCTCACGGCGCCCATGGTTCAGTCTGTCTTAATGTATGGCATATTAGTATGGGGCTCTGCCTATAAAAATGTACTTGAACCACTTAATGTAACACATAGAACTCTCGTCAAAGTAATAACAAAAAATATTTATAATTCCGAAATTAACACAAATACTATATTCCAAAAATTAAAAATATTATCATTGGAACAGTTATACAATAAAAACTCAATTTTAAAAATATATATGAATAAGACAGTGTATGAATCCCTGAATATGTATAAAACAAGAGGAATGATTAATGGAAATTTAAATTTAATCAAACATAACACATCTTTGATGAGTAATTATTATATAAACAGAGGGATAAACCTATTTAATCGACTACCAATAAATATCAAATTGATCGATAATGATGTCAATTTTAAAAAAAAATTAAAAAATATGTATACTCAGATCTTTGAAAATCTTGTTTAATATCCGCCATTATTATAACCAATTGTATTTGTTATATTTTTAGAACTTGTTTCGGTTATGTTGTATTCACTTTTATAAGTATTGTGTATTGTATAATTGTGTATAAATTATTGTAATTATATTAAGACTCCCTACTCTTACCACAAGCTATTGCTTATAGAGAGTAGGTATCAACTTAAATGTTAATTTAAAAAATTTAAATGTAATCATTATTATTATAAAGTTGAAGTTGAATAAATAAATAAATATATTTTTATTCGATAATGTAGGATCACTTCATCACGATAGACTACGGACAGAATTTAGGCCCACTGTCCACAAGGCACAGACATATATATAATTATAATGTTATCGTCTTTGCATTGATTATAATATAGTATTGCCATTCTGGAATTCAATTATCTATATCTAGTGTTTGTATAGAACTATAATAATAGGCAATATACCAATTGAATTAATTATCAACATCAGAAGCGGACTGGCCAGAGGAGTTGGGGATTTTTATTTCCCTTGGCTGGTGACCATTATTAAATTATGTTAACCCAGAAACATTAGAATATTAATATGAATCATATTATATTGTATAAATGTCTGTTAGGTGCAATTTAATATTATACTAAAAATATGTACTGACGATCATGTTTATTTACTCAGTAATATTGTGATAGGTGATAATTATGGATGTGAGTAGTAT